>QFEV01003418.1:0-16357 GCA_003316405.1 Thelephora aurantiotincta
AGTGGGAGGGGGAGGACGGGACTTAGACTGATCCAAGCTCATGACAAGGAGGCCCATACAAATATGCGAGTGGGTTCTGAAGAGCTTGAAGCCATGACCACTTTAGCGGGATATATACGAGGTTTGTGGGAGAGGCAGGTTCGCTTTTAGGAGGGGAGGTCAAGACGACGATGAACAAAACGCCAAAAGTCGACTGCTTTATACCTCTTGTCATGTTCCAACGCTGATTAATATTCTAATCAGTAACCTGCCCTTCGGGGAGTGGGCCTACGGGGAGCATTGAGCCCAGGTTTGGAACACTAGTGCAGGAACGCTGCAGGCGTGAGAGTGTGATCGGCGAAGGGGTCAAAATCATCTCACGCCACCCCGTGACACAGAGTGCGGGCGTTCTCCTCTCGAATGTCGCTTTCAAGACCAACGGCAAGTCCGTTGTTCCCGAGAAAAGAGCCTTTTCTAACCCAGATGTTCTCAGGCGAAGCTACCGCCAGGTGCAAACAGGATTCTGTTTGTCAAAAATCTCAATTACCAGATCACTGGTGACGACCTCTACGAATTGTTCGGGCGGTACGGTAGCATTCGTCAGGTCCGTTTAGGAAACGAACCCAAGACAAAGGGTACCGCGTTCGTCGTCTTTGACGATGTGATGGACGTGCGTCGTAATCAACCTCGCCTGTTGGCAATTCTTTCGTCAGCTTACCAACCCAAAGGCGAAGAACGCGCTTGACCACCTCAACGGCTTCCATATGCAGGAACGATATATTGTCGTACTCTATCACATGCCAGCAAAGCAAGATGCTGCTGCTGCGAAGGCAGAGCTTGCGCGTCGCGAAGAAGAGTTGGCAGCTTTGAAAAAGGAACATGACATCAAGGATGAAGACTGATCCCATAGTACGGCCCAAGGCTGTATTTTTGCGCGTCGTATCCATTAATACATCGCCATTTGCCCTCATGCTCCGCCTAGCAAAACCAATCCGTTACAGCTGTTGATCGGTCCACCCCAGGCCTCGTTGAAACGGGCTCGTGGTTGTTACGTACCCAGATCAACTTAAAAAAGCACCCCCTCATGGTGTCGTGCCGAGGCGTTCTTGTCTGCAGACTACTGTCACTCCTCAATTGTTTTATTTTCACAGCTCGTGGTTACACTCGGGCGACAAATGGGGTGACGCGATTTTACAAAAGAAAAACGATCTCGATATATCATGATAGGAGACACGAGGACGATACAGTAAAGTGGATCACAGTGTGGGAGAGTTAAGGACGTGGTAAGCGATGAAGCTAGGGGTTGGCACCTTCCTCGCTTTACTGACGCCCCATGTGGCCAGCTGCCTCGCAGTCAGGGCACGGCCTAGCGATGTGCGGGCCTAAGCAAAAGGGTCCGTTAAAAACCAATTATATCATTCACGAGGGGACTGTACTCACAGTATTGCTGGGGATAGACGTGACTGAAATACCATGTGAGTGTGTTTAGCCCCGATCGGCTTTGACAGCGAGGTTAAACTTACTATTGGAAGCAGGTTTGACGGCACACCGGTGGCCTACAATCCGCCGGATGCAAAGGACTGAATACACAAACATTGCTGTCGCACTTGATCTGCACGTTTCATCAGCCTCTTTCCGGGACCTCACTTTCCCAACGGAATTGGACTCACTTCTTCCTCCGGCTAATCGATCGCCGACCACAAGTCCGGTTAGTCCCTTCCAAGTCTGTTTTTTATGATAATAATAAAACTTACCAGGCTGATTGCATGCCCGCATCTGTCGGGTAGAAGTGGATCAGGGAACGCCCTACCATGAGCAAAGAGGGGGCACGTACGAGTAGATATTTCTGACGCTATTGACAGGATCTCAGTCACCCTGCAATAATGGATAGAGGACGTCTTCTGCTGCTTACCGACGCCAACGACACATGCTGAGGTTGTAAAAGCGATGAAGCGCAAGAGTTGTATAGGAGTGTGTTCTTGAGTTAGGTCACCCGGTTTCTTTCTCTGGGGTGGTTGGGGCATCGTCTCTCTCACTAGTGTGGCTTTTATACGGATTCCAAGAGCCTTGAAGGCGTGCTGCGACGAACGCCAGAAGACAAAACATTACAGAGTAAGATGTGTCGCAGTGATTGCCTTGCTGCCATCGAGCCTATTTTTTGTTAATGATTAACGTCGGGCTTCAATTTCCCAAAATGGCCCATCACTTTCCGTATTATCGCACCACCGCCCATAGGCCCCAGGGACCGGGAAATAATCTTTTATTTCACAATCGTTACTTTACAATCTCATCCCCTTGAGGTAAGGCAATCTTACCTGTCAAAAAGGTCTTCAGGGCTGAATTTCAAACATGACGAAAACGACATCCCATAACGTGAACCTCTGACGCACTGGTCGTTTAAATCAGGTATGCCTTTCGAGATTACCCGACTTACGGCTATCCTGATGCCACTGGAGATATCAGTCCCAAACGAATTTCTCGCAAGCGCGGTGCACCCCAACGTGAGGGTAGCATTAGTGTCCAGGCGCATGGTGACCGCAGCGAGTTGTTTCCGTTAGGAAGAGGCTTACAGCAAGGTGTTCATTGAGCTCTGCAGTCCAAACACACCGTTCCACCATAACCGGTAAGTCTCGACATAGGAGAGCCACTCACAGGAGGTCTCCAGCATCGCCTCGATCGGCGGTGAGATCCAGAAGCGTTGGGCCACTGGAAGACGGTTTCCCCAGGGACCCATGTTTGAAATCATTTTCTGGCTCACAGTGCGACCGCGTAAACCGCTGATCTGACACAGAGAATCGACAGATCCTTCTCTCGAGGACAGCCTGTGCAACGGTTAACACAATGCAATTGTGTCACAGGAGGCGAAAGCGGAACGAGAATGAATGAAGTATCACGGGCGGATGCAACGCTCGATAACTGGCGCCTTACCTGTAACCCGACCTGGCTTGTGGTGTTATGTAAAAGTTCCCGGCCATGATCGATCATGTGAATCGCCAACACAGATGATACCTAGGCCAATCAAGCGGGGAGGGGGGAAGAAACATTGATAGACGGCTGTTCGGTCAATGGGTCCACGCGCTGGCCACGAAATGCGGGCCGCCGTGTCGGGAACCACCCTGATTTTTGTAAACAGTCCGACCAGACATATCACCTCGCCTCCGTTCATTTCTCTCCCGATTTACATTATCAAACGAATTCATCGACGCCCGGCCACCGTCAGTCTCATGAACAAAAAATCAGAGAGAAAAAACGCGCCAATAATCGTCAAGGTCCCATCGATGTGCCGTTCCTCACCGCTGCGACCGCTGATCCGTTCCCCACGGGGGCATCGCGATTGCCTTCTCTACTCGCCACGATCAATCAATGGAAGCAAAGAAGGGTGGGAGCATTAGTGTGATGACCCCTCTTAGTCTGGCCCACACGGGATCATCGATTCGAGGCAGATCTCAACCCGCTACTCGTAAGAGAGCACGGCCATTCCAGTAGACCGCTCGATCCAGGTTCTCTATACACGTGCGGAGACGCGTCAAGGTAAGCCATGTAATTTGCGGACCCATCCGAAACCGTCATTTGCAGAGAACCCGTTTCACTAGGACCAGGGTCCACCCACCACAAGTCTTCAAGGCCCGGCGGTACGCCTACTTATGGTCCAATACGACGCTTAGTGGCCAGGTAGGGCGACAACCGCCGAGTCACGCCGCTTCAGAGTGCACGATGGTGACATGATGTGTCGAAATTGCGATAAGCGCAAGGGCGTCAGTCCGTTTACACAGAAGAGGTCAAACATGAAGGGTGCGCGTCAGAAGCCTGATGACCTCCCCTTCGAGCGGGGGCGTGTCTGCGAAGTCACACACCAACTGACGCCGTCATAGGCGGGGGGATCAATGGTATGGTGGGGTTCGCCCTGAATACTTGAGTGGGTTATCGTAACGTTGGCTGTGGAGACGTGGCAAGACCAACGGACTGACCCGGTACTTGGTTCCCCATACTGTTGAAATTAACTCAACGATTCGCTTCATACTGAAGAATTCGCAGTAATCGCTGCGAAAGCTTACCTCCAGTGAGTCACTCAGTTGTAGAAATCAACCTCCCATCATGATCGTGGTGCCGGAGCGAGGGGGCGAGGCCCTAGAGCTGATCACCACAGCACCGGCCTCGTGGAAAAAAAAACAGCCTAGATACCAGCGATACCAACAACCTTCCCCATGATCCAACCCCGCCGACGCACATCATTTACGGGCCGAAAAATTGCGGTAAGCACGAGACGAGAGACACGAGAATGACGGCCCTTTTGGATCATCGGGCAACTTCTTTGCGTTGATTCTGGCATCCGGGATCCCATAAGTAAAAAAACGGAAGGATCATGGGGCAAAGAGGGTCCAGTGTTTCATCGCCCTGAGCTAGCACTGCACACCCGTGGCACACGACGGCCGACTATTTGATAGGCCATCTCCCCAGATTGGCAGTCGAAACCAGCGAGGTTAGTCGGTGGCGCAGAAAAGGCGTGGTTCTCCACAATAAATCCCGGTTCGCCCCCTACGTGCGGCTGGAGTCCAAAACGAGGTACGCATACGAATCGTGAAACAACAGCAAGAGAGTGGTGCTAGAACGCGGACATACGAGTCGTTTGTCGCGATCAGGAAATACGGCTACTGTCTGGATTCTACCTTGAATGACGTCGCGTAACACGGGAACTGGCGCGGGGGAACATACGAATTGCACGTAAAACACCCACTAGAAAGAGATTAACCACTCGCCGTGCCGGGGGTATTCTCGAGGCTGACATATGCCCCGGTCATCTTGACACACCCAACGTCACCACGGCTAATGACACCCCATGTGACATTAATGAGCAAGAGGGAGGGGGTCGCATGACCTGTTGATCCTTTCAACCCGGACACTCTATCTCGAGCTTGATAGTGCCCGATAAGGTCCTCAGGCACGATGTGAATCTCGCCATTGGCCATCTCTGATCCCGGACCGGAAAGGGGTTCTGGAATGGCAAAGAAGTTCCTCCGCTGAACGAAATGGTGAACCGGTGCGAGTCTGTTATCAAAGTGTAGGCAGAAGGCACGAGGAGGCAGACAGGGAACAACTCATACAGTACAATCTCGCTACACATCTGTATAATTCAACGAGGTAAAAACGCACGGTCTCGTAAACCAGAACACTCGATGCGCAACAAACGAGTCTGAAACAGCAGAGTAACAGACACAGGTTGGAATACGCACTAGTTATATCAGTTCCGCAGCGTTTACAGGCATTTCGTCCTAAGCGCGTCTGGTCAGAGGAAGTTTAGATATGGGGTGCAAAATCTTACTATCTGTGTACCGTAGTACTGTTCGATATCTCGGAGGATTCGGACATCATCAACGGTCACGAACTATCTCCAGAGGGCGTGGTCAATCAGCATGGGGGGGACAAGAGCGGAGAGGAAATGGGAACAGGAAGGGACGAGGGAAGGTGGAGCGACAGCACGGAGAAAACCGCGAACTTCACAAGCACTCACGTTGATAGCGACACCCTTTCTTCCAAATCGACCAGATCGACCAATACGGTGGATGTAGTTTTCACGATTCCTGCACGTGAAATGATGGTTCAGTGGTGTCCGAGTCCTCCGTAGCGCGATTACACAAAAAACACGTACGAAGGCAGATCGTAGTTGATCACAAGGGAGACTTGTTGTACATCAATCCCCCTAGCCCACACGTCTGTGGTGATCAGCACACGGCTGTGGAGAGGTGGTAGTGAAAGGGAAAGAACAGAAAGGTTAGCCTAGGGTTTGGGTGGAGACGGTGTGTTCGAAAATGGAACTCACGAAGTTCCACCGCGGAATTCGGCCATGATGGCGTCTCTCTCTTTCTGCACCATCTCACCGTGCATAGCGGAGACCGTAAAGTTTGCCACGCGCATTTTTTCTGTCAGCCAATCGACCTACACGAAAGCGCGCGTCAGTGATTTCGTTTCGACGATCTGCAGTCCCTGGAGAGGTCGAGACGTTGGAAGCGAACATGAAGCATAATGTTGGCATGTCTAATGGTGACGTAGGGCTCGTGGTCGCCAATAGCGCCGCCAACGAGCAGAAGACGCGGAGGATGGAACAAAGTTCGAGGGGTGGAAGAGGGCGCGCGAATCATGAACACGTAAAGAATGTGGGCGACTGACCTTCCGTCTAGTGTTGCAGAAGATGACGGCTTGGGTGATCGTCAATGTATCATACAGGTCGCAGAGAGTATCGAATTTCCACTCCTCCTTCTCGACCGCGACGAAGAACTGTTTGATGCCTTCAAGCGTCAACTCATCACGCTTGACGAGGATGCGAATTGGGTCGGTCATGAACTTAGTTGTCATCTCCAGAACGTCGTAAGGGAGCGTAGCGCTCAGCAAGACAACTTGTGTGGCAGGCGGGAGGTATCGGTAAACCTCGTAGATCTGGTCCTTGAAACCCTTGTTCAACAGCTCGTCTGCCTCGTCGAGTACGAGCATCTTGATGTTCCTCGTCCTAAGACTCCGCCTCCGAATCATGTCGAAAACGCGACCGGGTGTTCCAGACACGACGTGCTGTCCGTACTCAAGCTTGCGAATGTCCTCGCCGATAGAGGTGCCGCCGATACACGCGTGACATTGGACGTTCATGTAGTCGCCCAAAGCGAGGACGACAGACTGGATTTGAGTCGCAAGTTCTCGGGTGGGAGACAGAACGAGGGCCTGGGTCTCTCGAACGGTGACATCGATGGATTGGAGGATTGAGATTGAGAACGTTGCAGTTTTACCGGTACCAGATTGGGCTTGGGCGATCACGTCTCGCCCCTGAGTGATTGGAAGAATTGCACGTTGCTGGATCGCGGAGGGCTTTTCAAAGTCTGAAAATCACGTTCATTATGGGCTCAGCAGGGAGGAAAGTTCCGGTAACTCAACTGTAAGCGTAGATTCCGCGGAGCAGGTCCTCCTTCAAGTTGAGGTCATCGAAGGTAGAGACCACGGAGACGGCCTCGGAGGACTCGAAAACGAGTTTCTACCCCAAATTTTCAGCATCCAGACAAGGAAGCAAGTGATCCCACAAACGAATCGCTCACTTCGTCACCAGGGTTAATTCCAGACATGGTGGGCGAGAGAAGAGAACGGGCGGCGCGGAGTTTGAAGCGAAAACTCTTGACTTCCACCATCGCAGCTCGGTCATGGATTCAATCATCGAAGTCCAACGCCAAACGCACGAAGAAATTGAGCATTTTGAACGCGCCCTCTACCGAAACCTTGCAAAGCCTGCGCAGCTGCACCAACAAAAGGTTCAGACAGAACACAGGGCGTCACAGATCCTCGACCGGATTTCCGCTCGCGTCGCTGCCCTCAATAACTTGTATCAGAACGACGAAACACGAAAGCAAGAGATTGCAGCCATCTCGGGGCCGTCCAAGGCTGATGACCTCTCCGGGTTCTATTCGAGGTTGGGAAAAATTCAAGAACACCACGCGAAATATCCGGATGGGATGATCGATGGCTTTGAGCTTGAACTCT
The DNA here is from genome assembly GCA_003316405.1 of Thelephora aurantiotincta. Taxonomy (NCBI): domain Eukaryota; kingdom Fungi; phylum Basidiomycota; class Agaricomycetes; order Thelephorales; family Thelephoraceae; genus Thelephora; species Thelephora aurantiotincta. Next base: position 7,495 of record QFEV01003418.1, read on the forward strand.
TGGCTCTTACGGAGGACCCGACGGCCGAGGATGGCGATGAAGATTATGTGGAGGAGGACCGTATGTAAACCGTGTCTTCACGTCACCATTTGTTGGTCTCACGTGTCTCTAGCAATCGGAAACCTATTCTCCGGAGAGGAATCATACGGGAGATACCTGGACCTGCACGCAGACCATACGGCATACAACAACCTCCGGCACGTCCCCAAACGCGTCGCGTACCTACAGTACCTGGACGTTCTGATTGATGCTCAGAACGGCACGGTACATAACGAATTGCCTAGGGAATGCAGAATTACCAAAGATTATGAGAGGTGCGCCGCACAATTGTCCTTTTGCCTCGAATCGACATTCACACGTGTTTTGTAGTTACATCAAGAATCTGCACGGGTACCTTGCCTCTTTCCTGCGGCGGTCGCAGCCACTCGTAGACCACGAGTTGAAACGGGTCGAGCAAGAGGCAGACTTCGAAAAGAAATGGGAGGTAGGTGAAATTGATGGGTGGGAGGACCAAGTTGCTTCGAAAGTTGAATCGAATGGAAACCAAGAAGGCATCTGGTGTTCAGCTTGTAAGCGGTGTCTCAGCAGGCGTCGACGTCGTACTCATTGAGCCACAGGTCAAAAGATGTACTCGAAACAAACCGTCTACGATGCCCACCTGACATCCAAAAAGCATATCAAGGCGACACAAAAGCAAGCCACCTCATCCGAACCTCCAAAAAATCCCAACGGAACCGGTGCTGCACCCTCCAATAACAACTCGATGCCTCCCCCCTCCTCTCTCCCAAAGAACAAATTCAAATCCACCGCACTATACGCACATCTCACGACCTCCTTACTTTCGACCCTAGCATCCGTATTGACCGACACCAAGTCCAACGTCGAGCGAAGATTCTCGCTCACCGCTCGAGAGCGTGAGCAAGAGTTGCTCGAACAATCCAAAGCTCCACCTCTCCCACCTTCAAACACGACGAAGGAAGGGGAGGAGGAGGAAGAGGAGGAACGCATTTACAACCCTCTTAAGCTCCCTCTTGGATGGGATGGAAAACCGATTCCATATTGGCTATACAAGCTCCACGGGTTGGGCGTCGAGTACCGGTGCGAGATCTGCTCGGACCACGTCTACATGGGTCGGAAGAACTTCGAGAGGCATTTCCAGGAGAGCAGACACGCTTTCGGGATGCGCGCGTTGGGGTTACCAAACACCAAGCACTTCCATGAAATCACCAAAATCGAGGATGCCCTTGCTCGTGAGTTCCTACTTTGTCTTTACCAGATCGTTTCTCTCTCGAAGAGTAGCTCATCCTCAACCAACTCTTTCTAGTGGCGGAGAAGCTAAAGCGAGAAGGCAAAAACGAGATCTTCGAGCAGGAGACGATGGAGGAGCTTGAGGACGAGGAGGGAAACGTCTACAACCGCAAGACTTACGAAGATCTCAAGAAGCAGGGGTTAATATAGCTCTGGTCCCTCAGAATCTCCCACTTCTACACCACCCTCTGTCGGTCCTCCTTCGACTCGTTGCCCTCCATACTGCCCTACTAATGAAACTTCGGCCCGTGCTCGATCACGTTCACACGACGAGTAAAGCGACTCAATCCGATCCTCGTTCGGGTCCGCGTCGAGAGACAGGGGGGACGCGGCCATCCTCATGTATTCGATTCCAGTGATACAAAATATCGAGACCAACATAAAATACGACAAACGGAGTCATGTAACATTGATGAGCAACTACTCATAATGCAGAACGAAGGGGGGGGGAACACACAGCTAACCGGAATGCTCACGCATATGGATGAAATCTACCTGTGCAGGGTAAAAAAGACAAGAGGTAACCATGTGTGAAGGAGAACGAGTAAACATACATACAGGAAAGATGAAACCAAAGATGGGATACAAGGCAGGGGAAAATAATGCAGAGGAAAGTAGAGATTGAAGCGGATGATGTGTGTGTCGAGTCAATGAGATGTTTGTATGATTGATCTCGGAGGAAAGGAAATCTTAGGATGAACGGTTCATCAGGAATAAGACAATCACTGTGACAGAGGTCAGATGGAAACGCAGAGGATTAAGGAGCAGGAGTGGGGGTCGGACAAAAGAAACTGGGACAGCGGGACATAGCGTGACCGCGTACGTGCTCCGGATCGGGCACGAGCAAGGAGAGGCTATGAGATATTGGGTTTCAAAGAATTAGTGGCAGGCGAAACGACGGCAACCAAGACACTGATGTCTGGAATGGATGGGACATTATGAGCCAGGACACGGTGCAGCGGACGTGAGGGTAACTTACCATCGACCTTGCCACCCTTGAACCTCTTCCCCTCTTCCCTCGCCCTCCTCGCAAATGGAACTTCATTAACTTCTTCTCCAACAACCTCTAGCGTTGTTTGCCTTCCAGATCCTGATGATCCCCTCTCCGCCACCCTTCTAGCCCTTGAACACAGTGCCTCTGAGAGCATACCCGCTAGTGACCTTCTCGCGAGAAGCTGTCCGAACGAAGCGCCGTCCGAGGCGGAATGTTTCAGCAGGACGTCTTTAACCCTCACCACCTCCTCCAGTATCTCCTCATCCCATAGGTTGTCACTCAATCCGTCGCTTGCCAGGATAAGAACATCATCCACCGTGACTGGTATCTCGAACACCTGGGCGTCGGTTGGCTTGGAAGGACTCATTGGACCTAGTTGTACGGGGGTGTTGAAGGACCACCACATCTCCTCGCTCCTCCAGACAATATCCCTCCCACGAACAAGCATCGCCATGCTATCCCCAAGATTTGCGATCTTAATTACTGCATCTCGTTGGTGTGGCCATGGGATACTGACGGAGGTAGAAGGCACGGATCCCTTGCCGGCAGCGATCGTAGCGGGATCTTCGGCTAGTTCCGATCGACGGCGTGAGGTTGACCGGGATCTATGGTCGGGTGAGGAGGACGAGGATCGCCTGAGCCTGGTGCTTGCCGACCGTCCCGTGGGCTGTTCTAGCACCGCCAAGAGAGCAGTTGAAGATCCAGCCTTGAGAAGCTGAGGGGTGAGCTTTGAGGATGGTTGGATGGGGACTCGGCTGGATGTGGTTGGAATCGGAGAGGCGGTATGCTCTGGGACAGAATTTACGACATGTGCCTTGATGGCGCGGTCGTATGCGTTCTCCAGGATCATTAAGACGTCAATACCCTCTTCTAGGTCCGAGAGCGAGTCCTCGAGTTCCGAATACATATCCTCGGAATCCATTCCGTCGAAAAGAGCATCGTCCATCTCCGAGCCGGACGAAGACGTCGCTGGTGAGTGATGATGATTCGATACCTCGTCAGAACAATAATGCATCAGTCTGCTCGCAAATAAAGCAGAGGGCGTCTGGTTTGGTCTCGTTACGGCACCTGCGCAGAGGATAAGATGATTAAGTATGAGGATGTGATACACGGGAAATCACGAGGAATTCAGACGACCACACACCTGAGCGGTTCTTCCAACCACCGACGCCATCAGCAACCCCCATTGCATTCTCAGTAATAAAGTAGGCATCCTCTCCTACTTGGGTAGCCAGGGCGGCATCTTCGCAAACCGAGGTCCCAGGCCTCTGGTAGAGGAAGTCCCTATTAGAAGTGCTTGGCTTGCGATTTTTTGGGATGCCATAAGCGCCAACGTCGAGTTGATACCTTGGGCGGTCTGCGGCAAGGGAAGATTCAGCAAGCTGAGCATCCGTGGTTGCGGCGGGTGGAAAATGTGCAGGCTGAGGGTAAGGGAGATATGGGAAGATTTGGGGGTAGTGACTGGTGGTCTGGGACTGAGAATGGGGAGAAGAGGAAAGGACTGCTGAGAAAAGCGGGGGTGCAGAACCATGGGAATGGTTATGGGACTGCTGGGATGTTTCCGCCTCCGGTTTTGGCTGCACAAGTCTGAGACTAGATCCGATCGTCGTGGGGCGCGAGCCGGGAGAAGGGGTGTGGGGAACTGAGGGCGTATCGAAGAAGGCGAGAGGGGAAACGGTAGGTTGAGTGTAGAAAGAACGAGAGTTTGCAGAGTTTGAACGGGGCCGCGTTGTTGAGAAGGAGTAGGGCAAGCGCTTCGGAACCTGGATTGGCTTCATGATTGGAGACGACCAGGACGCGAACGGGAAGGAAAGTTGGGGTCTAGGGTCGTCAGCGCTGGCGGCAAGGAGAGATGAGCCGACGGTAGGGAGCGCAGAGGGAGGATGTGGAAGAACGGGCGAGAAAGATAACCTTGCGGAGGTTAAGGGTGTGGGGTCCTGGGAAAAAAAGGAATGACGCCGACGTTCCGTCCAGCCCCGGCCATGGCACTGCAAACAAATCACGCTTATTCCGTCCTGGGTCTGCCAGGCTGTCCTCAGCTCAAATCTGTTTCTTTGAAAACCTTGCATCCACTCGTCGCCCCGTCTCTGCTGTAAATCTCTGCCTGGGTCGGGGGAGGAGGAGCTTGGTTTCTACACAGACACCGCGCGCGGTTGTTCCCGATCTCCCTTAGGGCCGCCAGAGTCCGCACCCTGGTCCTTGCTCTGTCGCCTCTGGCTATCCTTTTTTGACCTAACAATGTGCGAAGACTACATCTGCGGTCAACTTGTGTATTTGTGGACGTGGGTCATCACAGACCCCTTACGGTCTTGCCCAGGGTTTAAGGCACCCTGTTCCTCCGCTCTCGTCTGGCCCTTATGTCAACCTTTCCGACTTGGTCTCTCCGGATCTTTCCCCTTGAACTTAACGTCTGCCCCCCTGTCCCACATCTGATTGTCAGCTGTGCCTGCTCCGTACCCCTTAGCATGACCGATCCGCCTCGCCACGAGGTGCACGCTAATTATGGTTGCGCCACGGATCGCCGCCACCCCGTCTGCATCTCTCACGAGGGTGAGCAACGATCCGGGTAATTCCTACGACCCTCACCCCGAAGTCTGGACCCTCGTTCACCCGTTCCACAGTGGAGCAGCAGATTGTAAAAGATCTCATCTCAACTCACATTCATCTGGATTCGCTCGAACAATTTCCAAACTCTGACCACTTTCCAACCTACCAAAATGTTCCATAACGGTGTCCATGGGCTCTACAGTGCCGAAGTGTTGCCGCCGGGGTGCTCCGCCGATTGATCGGGCGCGACCGACGAAGGGCCCTCGCCCCGCTGTCTGCAGAATGAGCAGAGTCAGGAACTTCGGGCCATGGCGCTTCCAGCTTCCAACCTGGTCTCATTTCCGAATCCGCTGACTCCCATGAACTACTCAGAGCACTTGCGACACGCAACTTCTCAGATCAAGCGGTCTCGTGGCCTCGAGTCCTCAATGGCACCTTCCTGTTGGGCGCTTTATTACCCTATCTTGTCCGTTCTTACACTCTGGCAACCTGACCCCCCCGTTTCTTCACTCTCTGCCAGGAAGGATTGCATTGCCCCACTATGTCGCAGGCTTTCCCTGCTGCGGTTGCTGACCTGGGAGCCACCACGAACATTTTCACAAGACCCTTCCACTTTCAGGAGCGTCTTGCATGCTGTATAGGATTACATACAGAATTTTTTTGGCAGATACCATTGATATCGTCACGTTCCAGTCAGAGCTCCAGACCTCATGTACATAATTTGCATGTCTCGGTTGACAAATGCGGATCCGTCTCGGCTTAACGGGCAGACACCCCCAGAACACCTTCAGGGTCCATTGAATACCGATTGGCGTGTTGATGCAAGAATGTGGGATGATCCGATCTTCCCTTGTCCAAACCGCCCCCTTGAGAAAAAAAGACTTCAAAAAAGATTCCTCGCTTCTGCTAAAAGGCGTTGCGAGTGGGTCCCAAAAAAGAACAGGAAAGGAAGGAGAAAAAAAGTCGGCGCTAGGCCGCACGACAGACTTCACGGTGTGTCTGATAAAGTTTGCATCATTGAAAATGGTTTTACGATCACTGTACGAGAACTACTACCAGCCTCAACTCCATACAGCTAAGCTTAAGATCTTAAGACCGCACTGCGTCTTGAGTGGTCTTCGGACTTTTACACGTTCATTTAGTGAATCTGTGAGCCGTGGCCAGGGCGTTCAAAGATCACGTTCGACGCGAGTAAGTCTCCCAAGGTAATCCGCAAAACCGAAACTCCCCATACGACAGCGATACGGGTTGTGTGGGTCCGAACTAGGCTTTGTCTCATGAGCCCCACATCACCCTCTTTGGGATTGTGCTTTGGATCTCCATCCCTATTTCAATCTTGTACTGCGACATTTTCCTGTGTTATGGGCCGGAGCTTGGGCCAAACAGGGTCGTTTTCCTCATTTCTACCTTGGCTCGGGTGGCATCTGCGAATCGTGACGGAACTCACGAGACCTCGTGGAACAGATCAAGTTCCTATTTAGCCAATGTCCCGAGGACAGACGAGTACCTCCCCCGCATCCTTCGTGACACTGGTCGTTTTCCAAGGAGCCCATCTTGGATGCCCAACTCGCTGAGTCTTACAAGTGATCCGCGCAGAGGAACGCCGTGTCAGTCGTGGGGGAAGGTTCATTGGCAAACCAACAGCAACTCGCACGATTACTGCGAGTTTGCACGCTTCAGATAGCCAAACAGCCGAGGTGCAAGGGAATCCACATGACCTTTGTCCATGGAGAGGGATCAGTTGCATGTCCTGCACTGAACAGGGGAGGACCGTGGTCGATTAAAGTATGGAATGAAGTGACTCCTTTCATTTCAGCCGGGGTTCAGCCTTCGCGTGGAACACTATTAGGGCCAGGGCCAATCATCGGATCAACTCGGCCACAACAGAGGGTTCGCAGGTGGCGAACTTGAGCTCGCGCTTCAGCACACACCCCTTCCGTGGTCACCTCTTCGCCCAGTGTCGGAAACAGCAAACATTCTTCCGAGGTTGGGTGTTGGATGCCGTTACCGGTAAATATCCCGCGTCAGCCGTCAGGTCACTTAAGAGCCACCCGTTACGGAGCGGAAGTAGGTGGCAGAAAGGCTGGCAGCAGAAGGTGCTAGGCCTGTGGGCCAACATTGCTGCGTAATCCGCAAAGTAGGTCCTATTGTACGCGTTACAAAGCATTGTTCGGGGTGCGCTCGAATATGTTGGTTCTGGTGACATGTGGTCGTGAGGATGAAGCGGCGGAGGCGATCGCGTGACCTTGATCGTAGCGATCGGTTTCCCCACTCACAGAAATTTGGAGAACCTGGGCTCACTTCGCCCAACGACTTCCTCTCGCAGGAAGTGGCGCACTGTTTCTCGTCTCTCGCTATCTGGCTATCTGCACGATCGACTCTGTATATCCGCTGTCCCTTGAACCAGAGCCCTAACCACACAAGAACGATTTTGGAGTGGCCCTTGGACCGACCTCGCGGGTACCTTAGGGGTCCGAGGAAAGTTGTCAACCCTACCTTCCTCCCGCCCTCAAGGAACCTCATGTCTTTCGTCATCCGTGTTCATTACACGGTGAACCGAAGTGGGTTTCACCTCCATTCTTGCACCTCGTATGCGTTCATCGGATCGGGAACGAATCTGGTCATGTGTTCCTGTGTTCAAGGTAGGCTCGTCACAATGCGCCATGTCATCCGTGCCACAACATATGATTGAAGCGATCTCCCGTGTCTCCGAGGAAACGGGATATCAAAAAATCGGCGGTCAGTACTCGGGTCCGTTTGCTGTCGTTCAGATACCTTCACCTGAAATTCCCAAATCCTCAAAGAACGGTATCATGCGTTACACTATGAGTGGTCACGGAAAAGAGACAGGATAAGGATGCTACCAATCAATATACCGAGTGTCATCGACTCATCCTCGGTGCGCAATCACCAGAGGCACGTTGACAAAACCAGAATTGGGCCAAGCGAGTTTTGGGAGCAAGTACGCATCGGCGCCCGACGTACCCGATTAAACGCTCGGGAGATTTTGCTGATGGGGAAGAGCATACAGTGATATTCGGAGACACGAAAGAGGGGGAGGGGGAGTGGGAAGATGTTATATTTTCACGCTCTTGTTCCTCGCTACCGATTAAGGGGTCGCACGCTCCCGCCGAGACGTAGTGTAAAATAGCCACCCCGTTCGCTTTTGTCCTCTCTCCTTAGTCGCAAGTTGCTCCTACTCTACTGAGGATACGTCTATCATCTAGTTTTCCTAGAATCTGACAGAAGAGGTGTCATGCGGTCCTACCAGTCGAATCAACAGTCGATGAGCGGCCTCAGGCGGATGGGCATTCGAACACCTTTCTCACGTTCGCCTTCGACCATGCAAGTCATGGCGATGGCGGGCACTCTCAGAATCTTCTTCCCTTCAGGGAACGACAACTCGAAGTTTTCGAGCATTTCAACAACGAGGGAATGCAACTCGATCACCCTGTCAGTTCGAGCATCAGCGGCGTAAACCCCACCCCTTCACAGCAGAACCACCGGACTCACGAGAATTTCCAACCGATGCAAGTGCGGCAACCGGCAGCTACGGGAGCCGCAGGCGCATGAACATTCGAGCAGTGATGGATCAAGGGACAAAGACGCACAGAAAGTCAGGACATCAGCATAAACCCCAATAGTCGGAATGCCCTCCTTCCTCTGACGGTTGAGGTATCTCCGTGGATTAAAAACGTGTGCGTCGTCTCCCCAGACTTCCGGAACACTAGATGGAGGGGAGACAGCGGTTAACACGAAAACTGCAGCACGGGAATAACAGCGATCGACTTGCCGATTGTACGCGCAAACGGAGGCAATCACGCTCTGTCCCTTGCTGACTGGGATTTCGCTTATGAGTTGACCAGACTTCGTCCGTATCGGAGTTGAGAGGGGAATGATATCGTCGTGACCGGCTCTTCGCACGAGATGATAGGCAATAGGATGGAACCGGAGCGTTTCCTGCCGTTTGAAATCCGTCGTGAGCCATCGGCCATGAAACACGTCGTCAATCAC
>QFEV01003668.1:408-11317 GCA_003316405.1 Thelephora aurantiotincta
CAACCTCGGATGGGAATGGATCGGGTAAAACCCTGACGAACGGAAGAAGCCGAAGAAAGACGTCACCACGCTTGGCCCACTGAGAGTCACCGGCACCAGCCACCCCAGGCTTCAGCACCATCACCATGTCGCGAAATAACGACGGTGACTCGTTCTTTGTCCAAGAGCGCGACCGTCTTGCGTCCGAGATCACTTCTGTGCGTCTCCCCCTCTACCTTCTCTATTGGGATGTGGAGGGTTCTTTGAATTTACTCGTTCGCATTTGACGTTCGACAAGTAGGGTTTCGAAGATCTCCTCTCTCTGACCAACGTCCTAAACCGCCAAGTCGAAGAGGTCTTCTCGATGTCCGCAGAGTACGAAACCGTCGCCAACCTCTGGAACTCGTTCCACCAAATCGTCCAAGATCAAGACGAAGCAACCGGTGCAAGTCAATCTGGCGAAACAGAGGACGGTCGTGCTACGCCACTCCCCATGGGCCTTCCCGGGACTGGCACTCACATCCTCACCGATCAAATCGGAGAAAAACAGTCAGAGTAGTGAAAGAGGGAACAAAGGCAGAATACAGGGGGTGATCACGCGGAAAGGAAGAACGGAAGATCGATCTTGTACTACAACTATCTTTTCATAGCCGGACAACAACACGCTTTCTACTGTTGCAAGTCAGCCCAAGAGGCAACCTGTCCGTGATTTAGCGTTCGATCCGCTAAGGTGAAAACGGTAAAAATCCCTACCCAAGAGAATCCATTGAACATCGCCTGGTGTTGCGCTGATAGCTGTCCGTGCACCGGTGTCAATGTCGGCTGCTCTTTTGTGAACTCCTCATCGAAGTTGCTCGTATCCGCACTTCCGTTCTACAAATCCCCACAACCCTTTAGTGCACCATCCGAGATGAGAGTATCACCTGTCAAGCGCTCACAATTGTCGGGAAGTACGGTGGGGGTATACGTTTGTTCAAAACGTCGTCCCAGACGACGTCTTTGAAGAACGGCTGCCTCTTGATCTCCTCCGCGTCTCCTTTCCCAGAGCCAAGACGCCGACTGGGGTCTCGGGTAAGGAGCTGCAAATGGTCCACATTCAGTCATCGGCTCAAGCCTGCGCCGTCGAGAACACAACAAACTCCAAACAGACCTTCTGAAGAATAGAAACGGCGTCTCTGGGCATCGTGATAGGGTATAGTGGTTCATCCTCCAAAATTGCGTCAAAGATTTCATCTTCATCGTCGCCCCGGAACGGAGATTGGCCCAAAAGCATTTCGTACATCAACACCCCAAACGCCCACCAGTCTACCGCCCGGCCATAACGTTGTTCGAGAAGAATCTAGTCGTCCCAACATTAACCAGAATGTCCCGCCAACAAGTTTATCGACTTTACCTCGGGCGCCATGAACTCGGGAGTACCGCAGAATGTGCTCGTAGTGGACCCGTGCCACATGTCTTCCTTACACAACCCGTAATCTGCAACCTTGACGTGGCCGTCCAACGTCAAGAGGATATTGTCCAGCTTCAGATCGCTAGGTTGGTCGTCAGCGCCGCAGCCGCTGATGCAACAATAAACGACACTCGCCGGTAAATGATCCCGTTGGCGTGGAAGTACTCCAATGCCAACAACACTTCAGAGGCGTAGTACTTGGCCTGGCGTAACGAGAACTGCTTCCTTTGGATATGCAGCATCAGGTCGCCTCCACTGACGTATTCCATCACAAAGTAGACCCTAGTCTCCGTCTGGAAACACGAATGCAATCCAAGCAAGAACGGATGTCTTTCTTTCGCCGCCGTCAAGAATACTCGTTTCTCGGAACGCGTGCTGCGGATGAAATCCTCATGTTGATAAGTTGATGACGACGAATCAACGACTCGCGCACCTTTCAACCTCATCGTTGTCGATGATGAACTCCTTCTTCAATACCTTAATGGCATACAAGTTGTTCGTCTGCTTCTCTTCCGCCAACATGACTTTACCAAAGTTTCCCTTTCCGAGCACCGCAAGGAAATTAAAGTCATCCAATCCGACTTTCCTCTTTCGCATCGATTGTGATTGTCGGTATTGGTGTTGCTGGACAACTTGTTGTTGCTGTGGGGGAGGTTGGTACTGTTGAGGGGGAGGTTGTTGATACTGCAGTTGGGCAGGGGGTGGTGTTGCTATCGGTGGTGGCCGTTGCTGTTGTTGTTGTTGTTGTTGTGGTAGCCCAGGACCGGGAGGATACTGTTTCTGTGGCAGGGGAGGCGGTTTCTAAAGTCAAGTCGTCAGTCTCCTGAAATATGACAGTTCATCGTAGCTCACATCGTATCCCCCATACCTATCATCCCTGGACGTGGGTTGTTGGAGAATTGCCTGTTGTTGTTCAAGCGGAAATGCTGGTGGGACGGGTATCCTTGCGCCTGGCGGTCTTGGAGATGGCTGATGACCGTGTGGGCCAGGATAAGTCCCAGGGAGAGGCTGTTGGGGTTGTTGCTGATATCCATATCGATCTTGAGAAGGACTCTGCTGACGAGGAGGTAGTTCCTGCTGTTGAACGGGGGGAAGGGGTTCCTGTATCCTCATCCGTTCCATACCCTGATTCAACGTGTCTGGACTCGGACTTGGTTGGTGAGAGGGAACGACGTGAGTCAGTGACGGCTGTTTGACATGCTGCTTGGGTGTTCTGTCCTGTCGTGTCCGGTTGATCTGCCGCCAATCATCTAGAAGCTTATTCGCCGTTTCCATCGACATACCACAGAAGTCGGGGACAAGGTGGGCACAGTGAGCGTGGCACGTAACGTCACATTCAGAACACTTGCGAGCGTTCTTCCGGCCAAAAGGTAACATGTAACCGCAGTGACAACACCAGTTGGCTCCAAGGTTGGTAACCGGTTCGAAGCGATGGGGAATTCTGTGATTGATCTTTTCCTCGTCTCCGTCCTGAAAACGTGATTAGCGTACCGCTTCATCATTGATTGGAAGCCGATATACGCACTCCAGTGTTAGACTTGGATATGCACTTGGTGACCACCTTCTCGTAACACTTCTTGTGACAGGTATACCGACAGTCCTCACATTGGTACCCGAGAGCGTTGAGTAAGAATTCGTTGCAGAAAGCGCACAAGATAAGTTGATAGAATTGTTTCTGAACGAATTTGTGGCCGTTCATCTCGTGGATTTCTTCTTTGCGCTTTCGCACAGCACCCTGACGACCAAGACCGCCGACAGCTTCCATGGGTCGCTTCCGTACGTTTTCCTTGGCTGACTCCAGTTATCACAGGGGCACTCGCACTATGGGTTGAACACTCACTAAAGTTCAACCGCAGTGCTACGGCACCGACAGGCTCGACAGAGAAGAAGGCTTCAACACCTTCTTGAGAGGGCATTCCGGGAGCGGGAGGTTGCATTCCGGCATCACCACCAGGAAAATTTAGCGGCGCATCCATGCCACTCCCGCCGGCACCAAACGGGTCAACATTTTGAGGATTTAGAGCGTCACTTCCCATCGCGTTGGCGGTGACCCATCCGCCCTGCCCGCCTCCCATGACTCGCTGCCTCCTAAGAGCTTCGACGAGATCACTGATCCTGATCCACAACAGTCCAATCGGGATCGGATGAATTTCGCTCGCCTGTTTGTCGTAGAAGGCAATTTCAATCTCGGTCGCCTTGTCTACGGGGATATCGAAGTCTTCGTTCCACCGGTCCGTTTTGGAGTTATGCGATCGTGCGCGTTGGGTACCGTCAACCTTAACGTACACGAAGGTATCGATGCCTGCCTTGGCAGCAGAACGCGACCTCGATGTGATTGGGGCATGGTCGAGCTCGTGAGCACTTCGGAGGGATATATGAAGGGTACCGGTCAAGGATTTTGAGCGGACATTTTCGCCACCTTTCTCCCCTGACGAGGCGAAGCACGTGAATAATAAGTTACGAGGTGGTATATTTTTAGGAAAGGTGCATACCCGGTGCAGGTTCAGGTTCCTCAGCCTCACTCTCCATAATGAACAGATTTTTGTAGCGCTTCAAAGAAGCCTGGAGGAACTGGATCTTTTTCTCGGATTCGACCCGTTTGGCTTCCGCGTCCGCGCGCGACTTCTTATCACCCTCGGCCTGGTAGAGCTTCACCATCTTATCAATCCCCTTCTTGTACTGGGTTTCGACCTGGAGCTTGAACTCGAGTTGGTGGAGCATCCGAGAGATCCTTGCCGTGGTGACGGGCGTATCTGCTTTGATAAGATCTAGATTACTGTAGACCTTTTTCTGCGGGGAAGTCATCCTGGAGTTTTCGGGGCCGCCGGGCGGACGGCCGCCTGACCACCGGTTGTATTCTGGGGAGGGGGAGGAGGTGGTGCGGTCTCTCTGGGAACCACCACCTGAGGAGCCCTGGGCCAACATCATCTTCTTGTTCTGGAGTTCACGAAGGGTGTCCTCGAAATAAGAGAGCTGTCGCTCGGCCTCTCTGATCTTCGCTTCATTGCGCCTGAGGACATCGGGGTTTGAGGTGGCCTGACGGAGGAGCTGGGAGGCTTCCAGGACCTTGCGTTCGGTTTGGATGCGCTTGTAGACGTCCTGGATCTTCTGGTCGATGTCCGACGCCTGTCGATAAGAGGATGAGAAACCGTTGAGAATTTTTACAAATTATAATGATTTTTGCGATTACCATTGAGGGTCAGTCTGTGATAACGAAGAGAGGCCGTCGAGGGCTAATCGAAGATGGTCGTGGATGGAGAGAAAGAGAGGACTCGGGCAAGGTACTGGATGATCTCGGTCACACCACTTTCGCGCTCTCATGCCAACCCTGCGCTTGTCTTCACCGCTCATCAAGACAGCCGCAGATGGTCTCTCTCTTGCTGTGGGAATAACCCACCAGTTAAAACTGGCTATCGACGACGAGCCCGTGCTAAAAATCCAGAAACTCCCGTCCCCGGAATCACTCGACATCCTCTCATCGTCTAGCATACTCTTACGTCTCACTGGCTCGTTCGAAAAGGAACAAATCTCCACAGAAACCCTTCGGCGGTCGTCACTTGTCGCGCATCTTCTTGAATATTTCAGATTTGTATGGAACGACCCCGTGTTTCGGCGCATACATAGCCCTCTCACCCCTTACAGCATGCTGCTCGGCTGTTCATTCAGAGTATCTCCGACCCCTATGCTAGTGTTGATGGAACCCTTGAACGTACGGAATTCTCGGAATGCATCCAGTATGCCCACTGACTATCACTGACAGTCACCATCGCGTCGTCTCGCGCGTTGCTGAACCCCGATGAACTGCCGGTTACCACTGCGACTCTCATTGCCATCAATTGGAACTTTGCTTGGAAGTCGAAGTCAACAGAAGCAACTTGTCGGTAGTCATATTGTCTCGCTAGGATTTCTCACAAACGATATTAGCCGTCGATCCATTCTCCTCCCAGCATCTCCTTCCGGTTCAAAACCTGATGAACTCTGTTGTTGAAAAAGTTCTCTCCAGGGACTTTGTGAGGTAGAGCGTCAATTTCCAACCAAATGAATTAGTTGTCTGACCCTTGCCTAGGCGTTATCCTCTCATCTTTGGCTCTTGGAGAAACGTGCGCCTCTCCCTTATGGTGTTTCTGTCTTGTTGAATTTGTGCAGTCTCTCGATGCAGAAATGGAGATGTTCCCTGAGGTCGTCCAGCCCATTTTAAATATCATTACTCGATCGCGCAACACCACATTTCGAAAGCACTGTAGAAGACTTCTAAGAGTGAGTGTTATCTTTTCTGCCTATCGAGTCGAATTGATGTGTGCACAAGTCGCTGCGAAGGAGTAATGATGTTGTCTATGACGAGTCTTTGGATAAGCTCCAGGATGCTCTTGGTTCGCTGATTCTAGATGACATTGCGGCCTCGTCCCCCAGTGATGAAGAACGAGTCCTCCTTGTTTCTCTACAGCGTATGCACAGAACGTTGTTTCGTACCGAACGCTTCAAGGTTTAGCCTTGCTGTTTGATATCCGGCGAACGACCTCTGACGGATAATACCAGGTTTCTACGGTTATCACCCAATCGGATGCCCCTCTATACAGTCTTGATCATGACATGCCGCCACCGGACAGGCTTGATGAATATGACGATTTGACGCCCTTCGAGAACCTAGATATCGACGGCCCACTCCTGGATTCGGATGAAGCCGCTTTCATGGACTTATTCACTAAATCCGGGTCCTCACAAGACACGAGGAACTTGCAGGTTTGTGGTTCTCTTTTGCCCACTGCGCGTCTAACCAAAATCCAGAGTACATCTCCTGTAATTTCCACAAATTTGGTCAAGCCGGAGTAGCTGTGATACTAATGCGTCAGATGACACAGTTTGAAATGCTTAGTTTCGAAGAAACTGCGGATACTGACCACCTTTCTGCGGCCAACACCGATGTATACACTTTGGCCGGATTGAACGACGACTGGGAGTCAATCGAGCCACCATCTAGCCCCGCTCACAGGCGTCGACACCGCACATCTCTTGACGACGATGACCTCGGCTGTATGGCTCTCGATCCGGATGCTTTCTCGACTCGGTTTCCCTGGCACACGAGCGCCCACTCGGATGTTTTTCGGCTTCGCGATCTCGGTACCGCCACTTCAGACCAGTCTGTTCTTGACCTCGACTCGGACGAGGAGATGAGAGAAGAAGAGGCTGTTCTCGATTTTTAGAAGCTGCCGACGTGTGGTGCAGTGGTAGTAGTGAATAATAGACTCTTGTGGGTATTAAGATATGCGGGGAAACAAGATCCGCCGACGCACTCACTTATCTTGTCATGGGACGTCTGGTAACTGATTGAAACTCCGCACGCGGTCCACCCCCACTCCACCCGCTCTCGATCTCAACGCTCGCCAACACTCAACCCATCGTCTGCGTCAAAGCCAACCTCGTCCTTCCCTCAGAGCTTAGAGCCGACCGCCGGGCCCTACCAACCATGCTCCCAGCCAAGCGCAACAAGGTCGACATCAGCGTGCGTACCTCTTTCAATCCCGCTGAACATCGCATCTCCAATCGCACATCTTGCCGCGACTGCGTGCGACTCGGAGAGGATGCACAGATGCGAGAGGCGTGATAGATGCTGACCGGTGTGTTTTTAACCCCATTTTCATAGGCTTTGACCGAGGAGGAGCAGAAGCTTTTTCGCCTGTATGGCAAGCTTCCTACTCACAAGAATGTGTTGAACAAGATGCAGAAAGCCCGTCTCTCACCCTGTTTTCCGATTTTGGCGTATCCTGACGAGTTGCGATATGTAGGACCGGAAGTTTTTTGATTCCGGAGACTATGCGTTGTCGAAAGCTGGGAGGGCTCCCCAGAACACTGTCGGTACTGCCATCCCCAATCCGGAGAAGTAAGTTCATACCCATCTCAACGAGTCCGTGTGCGCATAATCCTTACGTCGATTTCTAGTATTCCCCACGCTTCTCCTACCCCGGTGCCCAATTCCTCCAACCCCCACATCTCTGTTCAGATCTCCCCTGTCAATTCACCCACGAGCCCGGCTAAAGAAAGCTCGCTCTCACAGGAGTCCACCCTCGCCGATATCATGAGCACCGACCCCAGTCCACCAGATTCCACCATTGAGACCAAGTCGACTCCTGTTACGGATCTCGATGAAATCACAAACCCTGACGATGCCCCGGCCCAGGACATCTCAGAACCCGGATCTAAAGCTACGGAACCTGGTTTTGGGGACTCGGACGTCAAGATGGATTAGTTACCTCAAAGAGGGATATGCCATTGTTACTTGGAAATCGCCCTTGGCCAGTCTAATCGTTGCGCATCATCTGGTAAAACCTTTCGAAACCGACGTCACAATCGGTAACATCCACATTCACCCATCGAACCCCAGGCGTTTGTATGTCTCTTGCCAGGGAACGATTTCTTATCTCTTTCCCTACCGTCTTTGTACAACTTAGTTATCTGTGCCGCGATCAAATCCTGTCCATTATCAAATAGGCGTATGGTCGAGTTACGAGGTCGAATGAAACTTGTACGATTTGTGGATGCATCACAGGTCGGATCCAGTCCAGGCTCGAATTTGCTCCAAAAACCCAAGCCGGGGCATACAGTCATGTCGCAACGCGTCCGCAGAGTCTAAAGTGGTATCTACTGTATGATCTTTTGAATCTTTTCTCCCCCATCGACCTCCCAAGCGGTGATATCCACCCTGCCTCCTTCATCCACTACGAACTGCACTCCGATTTTTGACTTCCACCTCCCCCTCTCCTTCTTCCCGTTCTTCACAGGGATAACGATGCTCGCCAGGGCCTCACCATCTTTCTCGATCAGTTTCTCCTTCTCTTCGGTCTCCTCCGGCTCTTCCTCATCCTCCTCCTCGCCCTCGAGAGGGGGTACCTTGACCAGCTCTACCTTGGTGCTTTCCTTCACCTCCCACACCTCGAATCCGACCTTCCCAGAGTTGTCCTCCCCGAGGTCCACGTCAAAGGTGTATATTCTCCTCGCTGGAAGGGGGGTTTTCTTGGGGACCACAGGGATCCACTGGCCACCAAGACTGCTCTCCTCCCCACCTTCTTCGGGGAAAACCAAACCCAGAGTCTTACTCGTAGACATGACCTTCGTAAGTTCCGTCTCGTTATGAAACGCCGGGAGGAGGTTCTGATCACCAGCGATCTCAGCCAAGAGCTTTGCCTGAAGGACGGCGCCCTTTGCTAAAATAGTGGTAGGATCCGAAGCGCCACCACCCACAGCGGTCCCGGCAGAGAAAGGTGTGATCACTGCTTCGTTGAACCCGATACCCAACACAGTCTCGTCCAACCCTGGCAAACATCCAGTTCCACCAGCGTAGATAATCTCATCTATGTCATACAGGTCGAGGCCTGCGTCAGTGACGAGTTTTTTCACGGAATCCGCGACCTTGGTATACACCTCCCGAGCTTCCATGTCGAACCTCATGCGGTTGATCATCCCTGAGAGGTCATAACCATCCTTCAAACTCTCAACCGAACATGTGGCAGCACCGGGCGAGGCTGAGATGGTTCTTTTGGTGTGCTCTATGGCGAGACGAAGTTTTGCCTCTGCGCGTTTGTCGGCAGCGGAGGAGGAGGGGATTACGGGAAGCGATAGGGGAACCTTAGTCTTCTTGGTGAATTCCTTCGAAAAGAATTTGATAAGTTTTTCGTCGATGAGATCAGCGCCAATCGTAGGATCTGAGAAGGAAGCGAGAGGGTGGATGAGGCCGTGGTGGATGGAGAGGATGGAAAGGGAAAGGGAGGAGGAACCAAGGTCTACCACAAGCTGAGTCCTATCTTCCTTAAGGTCGGGGGAGGTGGGGGTGGTAATTGACTGGAGAGCGGTAGCGGCAATTTCATCAACCAACTGGAGGACCTTGACGCCAGCGTCCTCCGCGGCCTTGATCAAAGCTTCTCGCTGGACCTCCTCGAACCACGCCGGGATGGTGACAACTACACCCTCAATCTTCTTTCCCAGGAAGTCCTCTGCGGACTGAACGAGAGACTTTATGAAAATCGAGTTGACTTCAGAGACGGTCAGGTACCGTTCTGCGGGCGTAGGCTCTGATCGCGGTGTACCCAATTTCGAAGCAGCGGGAGTGTTGGTGGTCGAAGTTACCGCAGAGTTGGGGAGAGGTTTGGGGGCAGGTTGGAGGATTGTGACCTTGTAGGCGGGTTCATCCGGCTTCTCGGGGTGTTGGATGACTGGGGCGGAAACCACGGGTTTATCCTTAGGTATCTCGGAAAATCTGCGGCACAAGTGGTCAGCGCAGTATTTGGGTCACAAATAGGCGTTTTCACTTTCTACCGAGGAGGTTTCTGAAGCCGACGATCGTGTTCTCTGCGTTTTTCACCAGCTGGTGTTTTGCACCGGTGCCGATATACTGCATTCCGCATCATTTGAGATCCAGAAATTCTTAGGGATATTAGAATGCATACGGTTTCCTCGCCGTGAAAGGAAATGGCAGAAGCAATCTGACGTTCACCGTCCTCGTTGGCGATACAGTCTGCCAGTCCTTCCTGTACCTTGAGTGAGTGATCACCTGGTTCCGGGTTGGGAAACAATGCAAACCTTGGAGATAACTGCGATAGATGCGTAAGAATTGCCGTAGTTAACGCCAACAACTGTCGGTAGCGAAGAGGAGAAAGCCTCTACTGACGCATTGGCTGATCCATTCTGCGCCATTTGGACAGAGTGCTCCAGAAATTTTGATGGGCGGGGAGAGGGAAGATAATCGACGGGTCACGTGGTCCCTTCGGCTATGCGTGACGCTCACACTACGGTGGGTGGGCGTCTGACTCTGTTTTCTCTGTTGATCGTCACTCTTATACGAGGTAGGGCCTCGGATTCGTGGGAGAGGACCCCATTAGACTTGCCGGACTGATATGGTTTGTGAAACCAGGGATACAAAAACAATGGATCTCGCGCAATTGTCCAAACTCCAGCCCCCAAAGCTGTCGCAATCAGTACATCGAGAAGAGTGTACGCAATGTTTCGACAACCAGGTGCGAATAAAACTCTCCGGGAATTTGGATCTCGATTGCGATTGTAACCCTCTGCGTTTGTAGGACGGCCCCCTTGGAATCGATGTCTGTTTGACTTGTTTCAACGGGGGTTGTCTCGATGGCTCACGCCACCACGCTCTGACTCACTACAAAAAATCTGGGCACAAATTCGCGTTAAACGTGAAGAGGCGGAGGAAGCCTTCTTCCAGGAGAGTATGTTCGGCTCACCTCTCCGCACATGAAATCCTGCCTAATACGGAGAATGAAGGGAGAGGGTGAGGAACCCCCGACAAAGATGACAAAGCTCGCCATCGCGGAGGAACGCGAGGAGGACACGTATGTCCACACAACTGTCTTGAAATCATATGGGGATGGACTTGAGCACCCCGAACTTTCTGCGGACCCTCTTGTTCAATCGCTCTCTGACGGTGTCCTCAAATCACTCTCCTCAGCTCGGAAATCGGAGGTTCAATCC
>QFEV01003691.1:0-10344 GCA_003316405.1 Thelephora aurantiotincta
ATATCTGGTCCGGAACATAACATGTCCGCTGATCGTCCTCGGGACATCAAGATCAATCTGGATGTCATAACTGGAGGGTCGCCGCAAGTTATCCTCGTACTCCTGTGGCAGCCTTTCCGCTTCAGCCCCGCCAGGACCATTCATCTCATTAATCATCATTTCCCAGACAGCACTCCGCCAGCAGTCAGGGATGCCCTTATACGCACGGTCGCGAAACTTGCGTCGTTTGGAAGCCTTTACGCCCCACAGAAGAACGTTTCCACCCGAATCGCGAATGGCGGACTCCAACATACGCGCCCATTTCAGAGCCCTCTGAATTTCCTTCTCCGAGCTGGGAGGAAGGACCCGTTGTTTAAGCGGAGGCGCGACTGGAGAAGAGTTGGTAGCTTTAGACGTTCGTGATAGCCGCTTGGTCAGCGGAGCAGAGGAGAGTAAAAGCAGGCGGTCATGAGAGGGAGAAGAGAAAAAGCCGTAACTATGGGGCTATTCAGAAAAAAGAACATAGGTGGTGATATTTGCGCGGACTTACCGATCTAGGCTTGCAAGAATCTCAATTTCTCGAGGCGTAAGATCCCGTTTCTTTTCTGCAATGTCTCCCAACGCCTCCAACGCTCGAAGCTCGCTTTCCCGGTTCGAACCAACCCTAGCCCGGGTTCTTTCCACACCTTCGGCATAACCATCTCCTTTTACGCCAACGACTTCCAGTTCAGCGTACGTTCTGCGCACGTGGAAAGCATCATCGTCCTCGCCTTCGTGAGGCGTTATGGCAGCCTGGGACAGGTGCGGAGACGGGGGCAGGACAGACCCGCGCAACGAAGGTGGCGATAGCGCTGCAGATGCCTGTGGAGGGACAACCCGCGAAATCGGTTTGGAGGAAGAAGGGTCCGGGATGAGGGGTAGAAGAAGTGTCCGATCGGAGGAAGACACGGTCGAGTTCGTTCGGCTTGGTGGCTCGACTCCGGTGGGGAACGGGGTGAGTAAGAGTGCGTTAGAGCGTCGTTGGGACTGAGGACGGGAGGGGGAGTCTTTCTGATTAGTGGAATAATAACTGGTACGAGGGTCATCATCTGCGTATGCGAGGAGGGCGGCGCCGTTGGATTGTCTACTTGGTTCCATTTGAAGTGAGTGCTTGCTAGAACGCGGGTCATAAGTGAATTCGGAATAACCGCTGTCTTCTAACGTGAGCTTGCTGGCCTGTATATAGGGTCGTCGTGCCTGCTGGTCGACCTGAAGATGACGACTTTGGCGATCGATGGTCGAGGCAGGGATAGTCCAGCCGCCCTCCTCTTCTCCGTACATCGAGTAGATTGAGAATATAGAGGCCTCGGACAAGCTGCGTTCGTGCTCAGTAGCGGAAGGGGTCAATTCCGGGGTGGTTAACGGAGAGGGTGAAACTGTGGATTGATTTACGGACGGAGATGCCGTTGTCGCGGTAAGTGCGGGCGCATCCATGTACTGGGACGAAGAAATGGAAAGGGGGTGAACTGAAAAGAAGAAGAGAGAGAAAAAAATGGTATCCTGGGCCCAACGGTTATGTTTAAGCGAGAAGGAGCGGAAGGCAAAGAACAGCCGGTTGCGTGCCAAATGTTTTGATCGCACTTGACGGGCACAGCGAGAGCACCGGCACTCTGCAGGGTCAAAGCTCAGGCTAACTCCTCTCAGACGGTGAATTTCGCACTGTAAATCTCGGGGCACGATAGCGCAGGAAATCCTGGAGAATCCCCCCTCACACGCCAGACCTCCGAGCTGACGGACACAGGCCTTGATAGATGTAAAACCCGTGCCCGCAGCGCGTTTTGTTCGCCGCCAATTATAGGTTCATATTGTGATATGTAAAGTCAGAAAAACCCCCCGTATCAACTCCCTCTATCTACGACAATTCGGTCTCTATCCGGAAGATAGTGCCTGTTTGAGAATATGGTACAGAAACACCACCTGAACGTCGGTTTGGACCATCCCCGGTCGCTGCTCGCGACACGAGTCGATCTCCTGCGCAATGAGGTCCTCCGAAAGTTCAGGCGGAAGTGGCCCGAGGGGTGATGGAGGCAACGATGGGTGCGGTTGGGAAGAATCGGGCGCAGGTGGAAGGCGAGAGTGCGACCGCAGCAGGGAAGAAAGGGCGATGAAGGCACCTGTACGACCGATCCCGGCTGAACAGTTTACCATCACTGGCGGATCTGGGTCATCCATCAGCGACACCCGTGTTCTGTTGGTCTTGTCCACTTGCGCGATGAAGTTGATCAGAGCCTGATGGTCACTAGGCTCGGGCACACCGTGATCAGGCCATGCTGTGTAGAGCAGGTGGCTGAAGAGAATGGGTTGGCCCTGGACCGCATCCTGGAACTGCGGCGTGATGGACACCGTGCTTTTCGTACAGTGCGCCTCTTCAATGATCTCCCTCGCGATCAACGTCACTTGTAATGACATGTCGGATACCCCGCGTCCTTGATTTTCCCGCACCACCATCGAGTGACCAATCGTGTGGGAAAAGTACGGATGGGCCTTCCTCCGTCCTCCTTCTACATCCTTCGTCAGCTGTACGATTGTGCGGACTTTGCTCGGAGGAAGCCCGGGCGGTGAAACGGGTTGGAGCAGAACGCTCAGGAATGTGTAAGCGGTGTTGAGCAACGGCGCCTGCGTCGCGACCCACCACTTCTTGCCGTGGAGCTCTTGAACCCAATTAGCGTTAAGATATTGGCCTCCAGGCTCAAGTCGAGTCCGATCGTAGGGTTCGATGTCCACATAACGATTGGAAATCCAGTGAGCAGGGTTTCCCCCGACAGACACGGAATAAAAATCGACGAGATGCTTCTCCGTCCTCGATTCGTGCGGCTCGTGTGGGGGGTGGTGGTGATCCGGGTCCAACGGCCTAGAGGCGTTTCGGCATTCTGCTCGAAGCTGTTCTCGTTTGTCGAGCACGTTCAGAACCTCGTAGAGGTAATCGGACGATTGAGCGCGTTGGACCCAAGCTGGAACCATCGCTCCCTGTGATTGGTGGGGTGGGTTATTCCTGGAGACGAAAAGGGGTTGGAAAAGGTCCGATCTTTAAACTCGAAACTGATTCTACCTGAAGCGACAATGGGATCCTCGCTGCATTGATCAGAGAATGGTGCAGGGAGTCTCGAAGACCGTTGAGATGTGGACGCAGACGAGTAGACTCCCGTCGAATGCCTGATGAGTGAAACCAAGCGCATTGGAGCAGATACGGATGTGTCCCGCTCAGTCAAACTTCCCAAAGTCACACGATCGGCGGAGCCGAACAAAACCGTCCAGTCTGGCAGAATGCAGACGCTGATAACCCCAGATACCCAGATCAAGTGAGCCTCAGCTCAAGCGAAGGCATATTTATCTGAGAGGGTTTCCGCAGAGTCAGCTCGACGCTTAACAAATCCGCCGGGAAGAAACATCTTACCGATGGAAATCCTGAAACATGCTGGACGTCTCAACAAGTTGGTCATCCCAACCCCTCTACTTGCACTGGGCCTTTCTTTGACCCCTGCTACCCTAGGGTCTGCCGCAGACGATACAGCTCGTGTTCCCTCATCCAGTCGTTCCAAGACGCATCTCGATCACTTTCCAGGGTGGTTTTGTTGGAACTCGTTGTTCAGTTCAGATCCCATCACCCACATCTGGTGAATGGGAGGTCCTCGCCAAAATATTCCCCGAGGATAACAACAGACCTCAGGACTTTACCCTGACACCAGACTCGCCAAATACCCTAGACGGTGGTGTAGAAAAGCTCAAACTGACGTTTGAAGAGAGCTCTGACTTCTTTGGTCGAATCACTGTCTACGATTTACGACTCCAAGGAGACTTTATAGAGGCGATATCGCGGTAGAAGTACAACATATATATGACCACGAGACCCGAACCTCACTCAAACAGCTCAAAAGCCTCCCACTGTGGTATCAACCCCCCTGCGTTGTCAATCTCAACCCAGCGTTTCGTCGCATCATCTATCTGGGTCGCCAAACTCCCGAAGGCCCCATGCCAACCAAATCCGAGGGCGGATAATCTACAGACAGTAGAACTGCGCGCCAGCGATCAGTATCTTCGATAATTACCAAACAGAAGCCACCTCGTACCTCAAACCGCAGACGGTAGCGTACGGTCGCACTTCCGGATCGTCCTGGCTTATCCAGAGGCCAGACAACAAAGCGAGATCCACAATCATCCCCTTGGTCAATCTGATCCTCTCCTCCTCGCTCAGTGTGTTAAACTCCTCTTGAACGTAGGGGCGAGGGCTGGCAACCGTTCTGAGATTTTCATCGTCGCTCCATACCAGTGAGAACGCGCGAGCATTGTTCGGGAGTTGCTCGACAAATTCTTGTGGTGCGTGGGGTGAATCCGATGCGACGTAGAACAGTGGACTGTCCCTGCTCGTTGGATTTAGCCGCTGCCATGTCTCGAGCGCAGCATCAACGTAGAGACTGGTCGGTAGGTATGAGTTATGGTACTTCCAAGCCATACCTAAGCGATCCCCGCGTCGAATGTGAACGCTCATGTACTCTGAAGACTCGCCCTCTGTATCCGACACAAGCTCGTCTCGAGCCCTGCGGATGAGAGTGGCCATTCTGGAGGAGGGGTGGATGACCTCTGAGAAAGACGACAACGCCATCGAATAAATCGGTTTCAGGCGTCCCAGTCCAATAGAATAACTGGTTGAAGGTCAGTGCATCTTCTGCGGAAGTCATGAAATATCGAATACCCACGGATCCTCAAATTCTTCGAAGAACGGGTGCCCCAAATGATAAATCGCGGTTTGGGAATTCATGACCTAACAGTAGGTAAGTCGAAGGACAATAATTCAGTTTGTCTTCGTACCCAATGTCTGAGGGATCATCGTCAGCTCTCGTGTGACCAATATGTAACGGTCCATTACCTTGCAGATCTGGGGCAAGCGACGAGTTCTGCTTTGGAGTCAAAAAACCGTTGAACTGGGCGTTTGGGAATGACACTTGCCTGAGGGTGGTGGGGGTTTACACCCCGGTTCTGGTCCGGGACGCAACAGACGGATGTCGGTAAAATAGTCTGACCATCTTCAACACGGAATCTAAGTGAACCAAGCGCATATGTTGAGCACATAAGGGTACCTACTTGCCACGGTTCCATTTGGAGTCGTCGATGAAAAATGTCCGCTGTTGCTGATCGCAGTGAACACCTTTAGCACAGGCTCTCGATCCCGGGACATGGGAGCGCGTACCGATTCGGCGAGAGCAGCTACCTGAGCTAGCAATGCCAAATCCCCCGTCAACCCAACCTCCGACCCCAACATGTACGTAACCGTACTCTTACAAACTCCCGAACCCGGGGCGGGAGAACCGTGGGGTACGTCCGCCATCATATCCGTCCAATACGCCATATGTTTCATCCCCCCGTCGTGCATTTTCCTACACTCCGCCCGGTATTGTTTCGGAGTCAGCGGAAACTCAGTGTAGTTCTCGTACGAGATCAAGGTCACGAGGTTCGAAGAGTGCTCATCAGCGTGCACACCCTCCGGGCGGTCATACTCTATTTCCGTGTCTTCTGTTTCGGTCCTGCGATAGGCGACACCGAAGAGGAAGGCAAGGAGGAGGGAGACCGTCAGGCCGATGATCGAGAGGCGTGTACGCTTTGAGAGAGGCCTGGGTGTGGACGCAGGAGATCGGCGAAGGGGTGTTTCTGGCGGGCTCCCTGTGCCGTCGTCGTCCCTCAAAAGGGGTTCGGAATCGGATATGTCATCGATTTCCGCGTTCTCGCTGGTGCCCATCGGCACCCCCAAGTCAGTTTCATCGAATCGACCAGACCGGGAACGAGGTGTCCGGGGGACCAAGTCGTCTACATCGGGGCGGGCTGAACTGACAGCCCTCAGTGGGATAGGGGTCATTTGGCGAAAGAAGAGGAGGGTCTTTGCTGGGGTGTTGCTCTCAAGACGGCCCTGTGGTGAGTGTTCGTCGAGAACAGAGGTTTTTCTACGATCCAAGCTCTCCCGCAACTGGCACACAGCACAGCACGCGATCAGGGCGGGAGAGACGGGGCTCTCGATCGTTGCTGAGGCAACCTTGCATCAAAGCAAGCTGAAAATATCCCTGATGGCATTCATCCGTACAGGGGCACCCCAGGTGAGCGGCGGGACGAATGATGTACCCGTTTGATCTATAGTATAATACTTGTGTGTATCGACACATCCCATCACAAAGGTGGCTTGCCGTCTTTTTGGGACGTCGTGATACGGTCCCCCAAAGACAAAGCAATGCCCTGTGTTTTGCTTCGTATCCGCACATGGCCAGTGATACTTCCAGCTTCGGTTTTCTCAATACTCAAGTTGGCCAACGCATCCTCACCTATGATATCCCGTTGAGATATGAACGTCCACGACAGTCGGGGGATGGTACATACCGAATGAACTACGAGCATACATGTTCGCAGACAGGAAGTCACAGTTTCCTGACAGCGCACCCTCTGGGGTGAGGCAGGACATGTTTGTTACCTTCATCACATGTGAGAGGTACTCCCGTGGGTCCCTGTAAGAAACCTCAACACCAAGGAAAACCTGAAACAAGAGCAAAACGACGCACGTTACAGTGGTTGTGACGTTAACTCTGTTCTCCCACTCGAACTCGGTCCACATGCTCCGGAACTTGTGTCTCTGATCAGCGCTCGAGCCCCGAACCACCTTTCCTAGAACCCACCTGGGCCTCAGTGCAGTACGCTGGCTTGATGTAGTCCATGATGTCAATGTGGATGTCGTTCAATATGACACATCGCTCTGCCATTCCTGGTCCCTCCCACAGAATGCTTCCAAAGATTACACCGGTTTCTGTCGAAGAGACCTTGATGGTGGCCTTGATGCTCTGGAAGCTATGCGGAGCAATGGTATGGACGGAAGGTCGCTCCACGAGCTTCAGATCACCCAGAGTTGCGAAGTCTAGACAGAGGCTTTGCAGAGTATCCGCAGTTTGATTAACTAGCAGCACATCTGGCCTATGGTGTCAGTGATAACGACCTTACCCACACCAGATTACACACCTAGAAGGATATCGAAGCCGTGAACTTTGACATAAGCCTCGGCGTAGATGGGATCCGAGAAACCAGTAAGTTGTGAAATCCTGCTGAGGTTGGAGATAAAGTCTTCGCGGACCTCCCCAGCACCAGTAGCTTTGCCGACGTCCTCGAGTTCCTGGTGGTAGTTTCAGTAACCGATAAAGGTACAAGGGAGGTTGACTCACGTCGATGATGTCGTCGGTGGCCTTTTTCGAGAACTGACGGAACGTCAACAAGTCGTCGACCTGGATTACAGTCTTTTTCGCCGCCTCGGCGGCTTTCTTCTCGGCCGCCTTTTTCTACAAGTAGACCCGGAGTAAGTCTTCACCCTAAGAAGTGTGATAGAGTAGATCGCGAACCTCCTGCGCGGCGATCATCTTGGAGTAAGCTGCCTTTGTATCCTTCAAGAAGATCTCCTGGACAACCGACTGCTTGTCAAGGTCACTTAATGTTCGGATGCAGTTCATGATTCGCTCATTGGAGTCTTCGTCGATGGGCACGGTCACGAATTTTGATTGGCCGACACGGATGACCGAGACCATGATCAACATGGCCTCGGCCTTGAGAGAGTTGACTTGTTGTTTGTCTGTAGAAATCTCTGTGCAGCGAATAACAAGTTTGGTGATTGCAGAAGCAAGGACCGAGCTCGTGTAGAAATCCCCTCCCAAGATCAGCGCTAGAAACGTCTGTCAGCGCCAAGAAAAAGACTCGACAGTGGACCAGATCACTTCTTAACGGTGGTTTAGCAGCAGCCTTGACGGCCTCCAGTCTGGCGTTGCTGGCGCTTGTGAAAGCGGTTTCGGTGGCATATGTTCCATCAGCGAGTACCCTCGGTTTGCTACTGCCAGTTACCGGAGCAACATCCTTCTCTTCTTCATCCTCTTTGCTCGCTTCATCCAACAATCGTTGTTCCGAAGCGAGAATGGGGATCTCGCCAATCACCTTGCGAAGCTCCTGGAAGGCGCTCAAAATATCAGGCACGTCTTCAGAGTATTCTCCGATGATCCACAGCACCCCTCGGTACACCTTCCCAGACTTGATCTCGGTGAGAGTCGAGATGAGGTGGGAGACGATCGATTTTCTCAAAGAAGGGAACTTCTCGACCACTTCCCTCACGAACGCAACGACATCGAGGGCGGATGGATTATTTGAGTCTCCAAGGAAGTCCATGAGAGCGTGGACGACGCTAGCAGCGACCTCAGAAAACTTGACAGCACAGACGTGGATTGACTGGATGAGGAGTTGGCGATATTCTGGTGCTTTCTCGTGCGATTGATCCTGGGTTTTCTGTAACTGCTTCTTCAGGAACAACACGACTTCTTCCACGTTGCGGCTAGAGGTAAGATTGAGTACGATCCCAATGGCCTTCCTTCGGACCTCTAGATCCGGACTAGAAAGGACCTGGAGGATATCCATGATCAGACTGTCAAGGATATGACCGTGTTTCGCGCGTAGGTTATCGAGACGATCTAAAACGATCAACTTGATGTTATTGTCGGATTCCTTAATGGCAAGATTAATGTACGTGGATGCGGCAGCTGCCATGGTAGCGTAAGTATTGCGAACAATGGATAAATAAGATGGGCTGACCCTTAATGGCGGCGGGATTCTGAGTTAATGAAGTGAGAATACCAGCTGCTTCGTATTTCACGGCGTGTGACGAAGAGTTCAGCAATTCAGATATCAGGAGGATGAACCGCGGCTGTCTCGTAGGGGTCAGGAAAGGTATGGTTAAGAGTCGTTATTGTACGGACCCTATGAACCGAGTCCCGTTTGCAATCCAGCTTGATAACCTCGATGATACTCATTTGGAGTAACTCGTCCATGTTTGGAACCTGGTCAAAATGCTGCAGAATATACTCCTCGGCCTTGGACATGGCGCAATTCGACAGGAACACAAAGGCGTTTCGTTTACAAGTAGCATCCGACTCGGCAGCGAGGAATGTTTGGATGAGTTCTGGGGCATCCGGGATGAGGTTCTCAAACTCGCGGTAGATGGTGTAAATAGCAAAGACTGCGTTTTTTCGAACATACGAATGTCGGTGTTCCAGACACGACCGACAGATTGGGATGAGGGGTTCGAGGAGTTCGGCATCCTTCGAGATCTTCTGTAGGAAGCGCAGAGTAGCACCACGGATATACTCGTTTGGATGTTGCTTTAAATTGGGTTGTGTTCGAGACTATCGCGCTCAAGTGATCACAAACGTACTGACCAGATCGTTACGAATCGCGTTGCTAGAGAGAATATGAGTAGGGCATAGTCGGCACGAAGATTGGAGCAACGCACACGACAAGAATCATCTCCTGCTTCAACTTCCCATTCTCATCGTACTTTGGACACACTTCCCAGTAGAAGTGGAGGAGTTTTTTCAACGCCTTGTTTTTAGACGGGAGTACATATTGGATGATTGGCATCAAAAGCTGGGGCTATTGGCAACAGGTCAATGGGTGTCCGTTGGCGTAGATCAGGCGGGCAAGTATACCATAGGATTTCCATTGATCGTAGAGACGATGATCCTTCGCAGAGCGTCGAATTTCGCTTCATCAGAGCCTTTCTCGAGACTGGACCTGAGCTCTTGAACTGACGGTGACTCTGACGAGTCTTCAAACACGATGGTGTAGCACGACACATCGGAAGAGGCGGACATGGTCGCGTCAGAAAAGGTGAAGTTCTAGCAAACAGTGTCGACCACGTGTCAATCACCTCCACTCTCGCCGCGATCACGCTGGTCAACGATCTTGAAGCATTGTTGTAAAGATAAAGATGCTTAAGCTACAACTGCCCACGATCCACGTGTGCTGGTTTCGAGGCTTTTTCGGCTGGCTAGAGGGCACACCTATGGATCTTTGTCTCGTCCTTCTCTCCACCCTGCCTTAGACGTTCCCTCCACCCGGGAGGCACTCCAATCTCTTTGAGTACGCTGCTGGTTTCCCCATTTCCGAACCGCCATTCTATCCCCTCCATCTCCCGGCACAGACTAACGTGATTCCAGGTCATTTCGCAACCGCACCCCGCCCTGGCGTCCCAAAGGTCAACGATGAACACCCTGCCTCCCCGTGCGACAAAGCTCTCCTTTCTGTGAAGCCTGAAATGACGCACTCCAGCCTTGTGTAAGCGGTACGTGGCTTCCAGCTTCGAGCGACTGTAAATGATTCAACGTTGGTATCCGGTATTGAAGGAAAGATGTGATGGTCTCCACTCACTTGTCGATTTCGTCGCTCGAAACGTCCCCGACAATCTGCTCGAGGACCATGCAGCCAAGACCCCGTAGGTTGTGGTCTTTGGGTGTATAATACCCGTAGAAGTTCGGCACGACGACA
>QFEV01004283.1:0-14945 GCA_003316405.1 Thelephora aurantiotincta
ATTAATTGACACAGGTTTGGAGATATCACAAATTGTCCTCACTGGTAATGTTCTCCTGGTCAAGGGTCCAGACAGAGTTGTAGGGTGGCTGCTCACAGAAGAGGGAGTAGTGAGTGGGACATTAGGTGGCAGGATAGCAAATCAGACTGACTCCCTTTGGGATGTATTGTACGACAACTCAAACTCTCGGAAACAGTGGGGCAAACCCCCTGGCCTTTGGGGGAGGCTGTTTCAGCCGAAGGACGCTGATTCCGAGGTATTCAATCAGATCGGAGATGGATGTCTGGCATTCTCAGTCAGCGATGGGGTCGCATCTCTCGGATACCGCAACGGAGTCAGGATTTGGACCTACCATCCGGAAACCGGGGAGATCCTTGAACCAACAGGAGCGGATCTCTGTGCGGAACGCCACTGGTTTCTCTTTGACAATCCACACAGAGACGACTGTGATTTATACCGCCGTAGTCTGCGAAACCGTGATCAACTCCTTGAACATGATACGCCAGTGTTAGGGACGACTTTGCAAGAGGGGTGGGTGAAGGATTCGGAAGGGAAGCATCGGATTTGGTTGCATCCCCGTTGGAGGGCAGTTGACGGCGCGGACTGGCTTGACAAGGTCACAACCCTGCGGTTGAAGTGCCAGCCCAAACTTGTTGTCATCAAGTTCTAATCGGGCTCCTTCCCAAAGCCCGTCGACCGTTGGTTCAGGTGAGATTGGTTTAGTAGCGAGATAAGTACAAGTCTTCACTTAACCCTAATCTTGTGATGTAGCCTAGCTCCAGAGTGTAGAAGTGAGGCGAAATGGGAAGGGAATAAGAGAATTGGGTTATTGGATCAGTCTGGCAGTTGTGAAACTATCTCACGGAGTAGCGCGGAAGAAAGGGGCTAGCGTCGTAGGCTCACATCGACCAACGGATTCAGATAGAATGCAGAGGTGATTTCCGCCCCAACAACAAGGTGTGCATAGAAGGTTGCATTGTAAATCGTAAACTGTAACACAAGAGGTCAGATAGAGGGGGATAATGGCGAAAACCCAAGAATCGGTGGGATCGGGTTTTTGTCGTAACTAAGATCCTTTCTCTCTTTCACCCCCATCACGCTAGCGGTGCCTCGGCCTTTGGCTTCGTAGCCACCTATAAAGAGCCGGGTGAGTGAGTTGTATGCGGAGCGTAAACGAAGATGACGTACGGAGTTCAGTGCAGATCCAGCCTTGAACCACTCAATCTACCCTTCGATGAAAGTATGAGCCAAGGAGATCTTATCCTAACTACCATCCTCGCGTTTGGCAATCAAAGTCAAGTTGACACCAGGAACGAAAGTCTCAAGACCCTCGATGGTGACCTCGTCAGGCGGTTGGATCTTGTCGTAGTCAGCGGGGTCGGTGAACGCCAGTGCAAGCGTTCCCTGCGAACGGGTGATAACCGCCAAGCCACCGAGGAACCGAGGCTCGAGAACAGCATGCACACGAGAAGAACCTTCACCGTAGTTGCGATCGCCAATGAAAATCCACTCGATACCATGGTCGTGATAACAGGCAACAGTTTGAGGAACCCCTCCCTATATGCCCGTGATCTGGTTCTCGATCTTGTTCGCCTCGCCGTTCTTGATGTCGATGGCACCAATCAAGTAGTTCTGCGAGGTGTTCTCGAGGTATCCGCGGTATCTAAGTCATGGTCCAACAACCGGTGACTGCGAGGTGGATCGACGGATAACCCCAGATTCAAGGAGGATAAACAACACACTGCATTTCCTCTTGACCTTATCAAAATCGAGAGATCCTCATCTCCATGGACCGACACCAGAGAGACCCAGGAGGCCAAGACTTCCCCTCTTCGCTTTCTCCATCGTATCTTCTGGTTTAGCATTTTCATGTCGTGACGACAACGACGGGTACATCGGCAAGACGTCGTCCCAGGTGCCATCTCTCATCGTCCCCCACCCTTCCATCGGACTCACCCTTCCCGTCCCCCTCCCCTTGGCCGGACGTGTCCTACTGGTGGGAGAAAGCCCGGGGAGTGCCTGCCCAACCGAAGACTTGGCGACCCGCAGATGGTGTCCTGTCCCAGGCTTCGAGGACTCCACCGCAAACCTTGATGTTGTAGCTGTTAGCTCAACCCCCAATAACCCCTGTATAAACTTGTTTGCTTGCCTCGTAAAGATCCTTCGTTGTCAGCTCGTCGGTTTCTACGTTTCCTGCTCCAACGAAGCTCCCTTCGTCTTTCAACGTTTCGACACTAGCGCGAGGGGCGCTTATGACGTTCCCTAACTTTTGTTCGCTATCAGCAAGAACCTCTTCTCTTTACTTAGGTAGAGGAAAGTAACCCTGTAAGCGTTAACGAAACGCCGTTCTATTAGTTGTAGAAACTCCAGACACTCAGATCCCGCTCACAGCCGGTTGAGTACCACAAATGGCGCGTCCTCCCAACAGAAATATACGGCGCCGTTTTCGAATGAGATCACGTTGAACAAATAGGCGTAATGGCGACGGTGGTGACCAAACCTGTGGTCGGTAGAGATTGATATTAAACGCGAGTGTCTCAGGAGCTCGGGGTACGATACATACGATTCGAATGATCCCCTGGGCCAAGGCGAAATCCAGCCGTCGACGAACTCGGACGTCCTGCACGACGGAAATTCGGTTGAATAATCGGCACCGCTACTTTGTGGTGCAAATTCGATGCACCAATGTGCAGGCCTGTCGACTCTTCTCTGCAGATGGTACCGGTCATCCAGAGTTCCAAATTTCCGGGGACGCGGAGTCCTCGAGTTCCTCGATCCACCGTCCGCTCTATGCTTGAAGAACATCGACCCATTTTTTTCTGCAAGTACTTTCCCCAAAATCTCTTGTTTCCCTTGTATCTGGTTGCTCCTGGGGGTGGCTGCCCTTAGTGAAAGACGTAGGTGTGCTCAGCCAGGTGAGATTTCATTCCCCCCCTCTTTCCCCCATCACAGCGATGACGATCCCATCTGACGTATCCGGCCCCGTGGCGGTAGGGTATCCTCGCGGTTTAGGCACTCCCACCTCGTGTAGACAACAACGACAAACTACCCAAGTTCCCCGTTCCACAAGCGATTCTAAACCATGTCCGGCTTCCATGGAAAACGACGTCCGACGACTAGCGGGTTGGGGATTGGTCCAAGCTCAAGTACGAAACCTAGCCATTACTGCAACTCCTACCCCGTTGACTTGCCGCAACAGAGAGACAGCGTATCGTTGACACTACGAAGGTGTTGCTCGACATCGCCAGGGAGTCGGCCAACGCTTTTCCACCCCTCAAATCGTGCTTGGGAGGAATCAATGCGCTCATCAATCACTACGATGTACGTCTATATCAAATCACCTTGATCCTGCCGACCCATCCATCCTAGCAATACAAGGAATGCAAGGATATCGAAGACAAGCTCGGGGACCTTATCCCATGGCTGTTCAAGTTGAAGAATAGTGTGGCGATACCCGACACCGACGACGGTCGTGCGGAAGTGGAGACTTGAAGGGTTAAGACGGTTTGCACCGAACCTCTTTGTCTCGTCGATCCAGGCTAATTGTCTGCAGATCTTTTGAGGGAATTGGGAAACGCTCCTTGGAGTTGCTAGGAAAAGGAAAGGTGGCCCGGATCCTCGACAAAACACGAGACTCTGGAACCGTCGTCAAGCCCGTCGAAGAGCTTCGCCAAGCGATCCTCGTCTACCAGATCGGCGCTGTCGTGATCGGTGATAGGTCTAACTGACGTTCCAAAACAGCTGTCGCAACAATGACCCATTGACAACCAGGTCGCACAGCTGTCTGTAAGTCTCTTCCCATCCTTCTCCAACGTCGGAACTGATGGGGGGGTGCTCGAACGAAGTCTTCTCTCAACAAGTTCTTGAAACTGCGCGAGGTAAGACGACACCCGTGCACCACGAGTCGCTCACCGACGTGTTGGTAGAGGGTCCCAGGGCTAAGGGGAAAGATAGAGTCGACCCTTGTGCGGTTGGGTAGGCTCAAAGTGGGCACGGGCATAGTCGAAGATGAAGACGAGTCCAGGTGGCGGATGGGCCTGTTTGAGTGCGAATTCACCATATATCGTGAGCGTCCACGCTAATCCGATCTCAGAGCTCTTGAAGGAATCAAGGACGAGTTACAGTTCCTGTCCAAGCGTTCCGGTGTGGTGGGCTACCAGGAAAACGATGCAGATGTACACACCGCGCGCGAGCTCGCAGAAAACGTCCGGGACGCCGTCCTCGAGTATCAGGTTGGTCCTGATTTTCCAACCACCCTCGGGGTACCTTTCTGAGTCTATGTGTAGGTCGCTCAACACAAAGCGATGTACGAGCAGAACCGTAGAATGGTCTTGAGTCACCGGTCCTTTTGTCCGACCATGTATCGGACGTTAACCGGCCATCTCAGGACACAGGTCAGGCAAAGTTCCACTCTCTTCTGATGTATACTCATGGGTCGATAGCCGAATCGCAGGTTTTGAACAGTTGTCCCCGCCCACGGGGCCGGATATGAACATGGGGACCGCACCGGGTGCCTGAAGGGAACACGGGAAAGCGTACTAGACGAGATCGAGGGTTGGATCGAGGACCTCGACAAGTCCCCGATCTTCTGGCCCAATGGACCTGCCGGGACGGGAAAATCCACTATAGCGCAAACAACCGCAGAACGCGCCTTCGCCGACGGCCACCTCGGAGCCTCGTTTTTCTGTTCGAGTGGTGTCGAGGATCGCAGTGACCTCCAGCTTATATTCCCTACCCTGGCGTTTCAACTTGCACACAAGTATTGCGACTTCCGGTCCTTGTTCGTTCTACTCCTTCGAACTAATCCGGACATTGTTCGCGAGTCGCTGGCACACCAGATGGAAAGGTCTTTTGTTGGACTACTCCAGTCCTCCGCTATCTCGACCGTCATCGCGATCGACGCCTTGGACGAGTGCAGGGATAAAAATCCGGAATCTGCCATCCTTCTCGTGCTCGGACGGTTCATTTCGAGGGTTCCTCGAGTCAAATTTCTCGTCACCAACAGACCGGAAATACACATCACATCTAGGTTTTGTGACCGTTGCTCAAGGACGTAACAGACGTCTCCATACTCCATGAAGTCGATCAATCCGCGGTTGACGACGACATTCGCGGATTCCTTGAGCACGAGCTGGACGAGCTCGTCCGCCGATGGGGTGGGATTGAGGACTAGTCAACGGGTGAACAACTCGACTCGCTTTGTCGAAGGGCTGCTTGTTTCTTCATATATGCTGTTGCGACAGTCAAGTCCCTTGATCATCACCTTGAGGACCCATCGGATCAACTTGGTACGATCATGGAATCTCCGGAGAGCACGCCTCATGAAGGAGAGACGGAATTGAGGATGTACGGGAGCCTCGACTCTCTCTATATGTCAATTCTCCGGAAGCCCTTCCGCAAGAACAAGACCAAGGACGATGGAACGGTCTGTTCTGTCCTCAACACTGTGGTACTTGCGACGAATCCCCTCTCCCCTTCCGCTATCGCTATACTCACAAACATCCGCTGCAACAGAGTCGAGCGCCTCCTCGGACTGATTCAGTCACTACTACATCAAGAAGCACCTTGCGAATAGATTGGGCCTTGCAAGTCACTTTGTTCTACTGCTTTATGCTCCCTGTACCGAATTCCGGCATCAGTCGTATGGAGCAGCGCATACATTCATGGCGCTAACCTTACACATGGAGAGCTCAAAGGGGATTGTACCTCCGTCAAGTTCTGTGACCGGTCCTCGTGTTCATTACCCGACAGGGGAATACCTTTGTGGCGGACAGCATGCTTCCTTGTGCCTGCCTTGCGGGCTTCGGTTTCATGACTATCGTCTAGGACCCCAATAAACCGATGTCATACGGTACGCAGCTTGAGGGAGGCAGAGCTACGTTCACGTCTCCTGAATTACCCTCCAACTACGTCAGAGGCAGATACCTATGCCTTCGGAATTGTAACCTACCAGGTATGTGAGCAGAATTCAGGCATCCGGACGTCACTTCTCCGCCACTTTTCAGGTCCTTACAGGTGATATCCCGTTCCGTGATCTCCGAATAGTGGAATTAGGGCATCCCGTGATTGCGGGTGTGCGTCCACAGAGGCCAGGGGAGGCTGCGGCTCAGTGTTGGAATCCGTCTAACTATGCTGGCATGAGGACAGAGCATAGAGACCGAACGTCGCGCAAGTCTTGAAACATCTTGGAAAAGCCGCTGCTAACTTGGATGGCCTCATGCCACCCCATTTCAAATTTGAAGATGATGTTTCTGGGGATCGACCAGGATCAATCGGGGACGGTAAGTTCGAGATACTTGTTTTTGTTAGAATGCTCGTTGAACGATAGTTCGGCCAGGATATTCGAATCGAGCTCGAGCGGTCTCCCGGAAAATTCAAGTGCTTTTAAATTGCAGCTTTGGACCCCTTTCCCGCCCCGCTTCGCCATCAACCACCTGCGCAGAACCACAACGGGAGGGGCCCCAAGTTGCCCCCCACAGTGAGTCGGCTCGGAGGCAGACCCTTCCCCCGACCCCACTGAAGTCAGTTGATGACCCCCGGGGAGGGGAGACCTAGCAGCACCTGAACGAGAACCACAAGTCTCCTTCATCCAAGGTCCCTCAGAAGAAACGGAAAGACTCCAGATACTTCGTGATGAAGGTCCTCAGAATCTTTAGTTGCGAGCCCTAGCCTGGTAAGTTAGAGATTTGGACCCTAGCTGTGAGGCATTAGGCCAATAGCCACCGGCCCAATTGTACATTGTACAGGTATTTAGAGAACTTTAGAGTCCACACCCGTAGTGTGAAACTGCGAGCCGTTCCCGTTGGATGTGGATGTCGTTCGCATCCGACCGATACATATCGTCCTGACCGCCCTGAGGCACAAACACCGCTGCTTTTCTGACGACGGAGCCACTCGGTCTCATTCTTGTCCGTAACGCAACCTCAAATCCAAGCCTCCGTTTTCCCGCGAGTGGACATCACCCCGCTTTCCGCGTTCCGCCAGAAAAGGATCTGTGACAGAACCGTGCGAGTAGGCATACGCCACAGGAGCATGGTGAGTGGGAGAATGACATGCCAGGAGATCGCGGCGATTCGAAGTTCCTCGGGTAATTAGTTCTCGCATCCAACGCCTCGATCCGTCGACCACGCTTACATTCTCCGGGAGCTAAGATTCTAAGTGGGTCTACTGTAGCGGTATCTTGGCTCTCAAGGACTTTCTTGGCACAAATGCCTTTCAAGGCGTTCGGGTTGCACGTCCGGTCCACGACTCAATCTGGTGTCTAACCAGATCCTAGGCGTGGAAGTGGCCTGACTTGCGGCCTAATTTCACGAGTCAAGGCTCGCCTGGTCGAAGAGGGAGTAGTGAATGGGACATTAGGCGGCAGGATAGCAAACCGGAATGACTGCCTTTGGATATACCATACGACGGGTCAGATCCCTGGAAAACACGGGACAAACCCCCCGGCTTCTGGGCAAGGCCGTTTCAGCAAGAAGACGATGCTTTGGATTTCGCCCAGACGGGAGACGGACGTCTGGCATTCTCAGTTAGAAACGAGATCACGTTTATAGGATACCGCTATGGAGTTGACCTTTGCGCCTACAATCCAGAAACCGGGCCGACGGAAGAAGACCTCCGCACGAAACGCCGCCGGTTCTTCTTTGACGGTTCACACCGAGACAACTGTGATTCATATCACCGCGGTCTGCAAAACCACAACCGCCGACCACTCGAGCATGACTGGCCGGTATCACAGACGGCCCTGTGAGAGGGGTGGGTGAAGGATTCAGGAGGAAGGCATCGGATTTGGTTGTATCCCCGTTGGAGGGCAGCTGGCATTAACGTGGAATGGCTTGACAAGGTTACAGCCCTGAGGTTGAAAAACACGATCGGACTTGTTGTCATCAGATTCCAATTCGGCATTCCTTCACGAAAGCCCGCTGGCCATCGGTTCAGGTAAGATTAGTTCGGTAGTGGGACAGAGTACGAGCCCTCACTTAACCCTGCTCCTTGACATAGTCTAGCTTGAGAGCGTAGGAGCGAGGTTATGGAATTAGTTCGGCAGCTTTTGCAAACCACCCCACGTACCCGGTACCGACGAATTTGAAAGAAAGTGGGAGTGGTGGGTTCGTACCGACCGACAGATTCAGATAGGAGGCAGAGGCAATTTTCTACCGCCCCAGCGACAGAGCATACGTATGAGATTGTATTGCAAATCGTACACTGCAACACAAAGAGGCCAGAGAGGGAGCGGCTTTGATTGCAGCTGAGACCCTTTTTGCTTTTCGCCCCCGCCGTGTATGCTAGCGCGGTGGCTGGACCTGTGCCTGAGCCTTTGCCTTCGCGGCCATCTGTGAGGGGGCCGGGCGAGCGAGTCGCGCGCAAAGCATGAACGTGAGTGGCCTGCCAGGTTCAGTGCGGACCCAGCCTTGAACCACTCAACCAGTCCTTCGTGATGGAGATTGGATTTCAGAGGAGTCACGTGTCAAGACTTGAAGTACACGACGTCACTCGCACACGCTGCAATTGCCTCCTCACCGTTGACCTCCACCCACCAATCTCTTGTCACGATGACGATCTAGTGAGACACTTCCCCTCAGTCGCATGCTCCTGCCGCTCACTCACCCTTTATCGAAGCTATACGCTCACCTTCTTCCTTATGGTCGCCGAAGTGGCCATGTTCGGCGTTCTCGTTACGCCTCTCCCCTACAAAGTTCGTAGGGCCCTGTTCAACTGGCTCTCCCATTCTCCTATCGTCGCCAAGATCGCCTACGGGCTCAAGATCTCTTTCATATTTATCATGATCTTGTTCGTCGATGCGTTGCAGAGGATGTGGCGCACCGCCGCAGAGGCAGAGGCCGCAAAGAGTGGGATGCAAGACGTTCGTACGGAGGCCAGTCATGCCGCAAAGAAGTTCTAGTGAGTATTTTTGTTATTGACTCGAACGAGAAACATCGTCACCCGCAGTCGCGGCTATCTGACGGATTTCCTTGGGTTCGGGGTTTGCTGATGACGTGCCCTTTGGATTATCTGCGCAGTTCGCAACGGAACGTGTACTTGACGGGTTTCACCCTTTTCCTCTCTCTCGTCCTCACCAGGGTCTTCGCAATCATTCTGGACCTCATCGAGACTCAAACGGCCTACGCTGCCCTCAAACAGCAGGTGAGATGAACGTATCCCAATCCGCAGCATCAAGTCCGGGCATACCTTTCGATGCTAAACCTCTTTCCCTTCCCTTCAGGCTGCTAACAACAACCGACCCGGGAGTGACGCCCAGGCAAAGGAGATTGAGGAGTTGAAGAACAAACTCGCCACGAAGACTCAGGATTTCAGTACGGACCCATTCCACACGCCCCATTGAGTGTATGCATTGATGATCGTTAAACAGATACCTTGAAGAACCAGGCCGCTTCTCAAGCCGCTGAATACAACAGGCTCGCTGACGAGTACAACAAATCAACTGGCGCACCAACAAGGGGGAAGAAGGATTAGAATCTCTTTCCGGTCTCTCCAAGTCTCTTTTGAATGTTGTCTCTCGACGGTGTTGTAGTCGGATCAAAGTGTTGCGCCATCTAACTGCTGTCTACATTTTCTGACCATTAACTCTATGTGCGCGTACACGACTCACTTCCCAGCTGCATCACTCCTCCACCGATTCCGACAGTTTTGCCGCAACACACTAGAAGGGCCTTTGCTGCAAGTGAGGGAGAAGCGAAACCAGGGACTTGGACTGCTGTTTGATTGAAAACCTGACCTGGTCTTGAGAATAAGCAATGGCAGCGAGCACGTTGGCCTTAGTGCTGTCGACGGAGAGAGGTCAGAAATCTCGTGTTGGAGAGAGAGGACTTACGCCGGGTCCACTTTGAGTATCACTTGTGCGCTTTTTCGGGTTGCCTGTAGAGGTTCGCCTTCATCGTTCAGGAATGCAAGGACGTCGATATACGCGGAGGCTGTCTGGCCGCAAGCATTCAAGAGGGAGGATCTGAGGGCGTATTGGACCGAGAGCTCGTCCAAGGTTTTGGTGCCAGAGGTGGAATTCACAGATACGAGGAGGTAGTCCATGTCCCCCACGGTCACCGGGTGAAAGTAAGAGATCAAGCCGGTTCTCATGTCAGCGTGGCAAGAGCGTCGCTGTAGTTTTACTGGTACAAAGCTATCGTTATCGTAAACAACACCAGAGAGTGTACAACACGGGCGGTCCGTCTCGCTCAACATCGAATCCACGTTTCGAGGGGAAAAAGCTGTGATGACTACGACCCTCCCTCTTCCGTTTTGACCCTCTTTGAAGTTGATCTAACTATGGGTACCGCAGCACCCCTCACGCCGGCGTACGGACCACCATCTGGTTCAGCATCGCGTTTCCTCTTCTCACCAGTTGCCTTTTCCTCAGCGGATTGGCCCCTTTGTTTCGAACCTCTATCGCCACTTCGACCACCACGCCCGCGGAGTCCGCCACTCCGTCCGCCTCCTCGACCACCCCGACTTTGTTTTGAATTCGGGGTAGAGATGATTCTAGAGGCTGCAAAGTTCGCTCGGTTGATTTGGAACTCGTGCTCTTCGTCCTCTGCGTAACAAAGGTTAAGTATGGCGGGGTAAGATTGGTGCGGAAGAAAAAAGTACCCGGTGGAATGCTCCAGCTGATCGGTTTCCCCTCGATTTTACAGTTGTCCTTGACGAATTGAATCTCTTCCTCCACTAGTTTCTTGTCGAAGCCCAGCAAACCCCACGAGTCACCCTTGTTGTGCTGAACATACGGAACGCGTTCAAAACGATCCCGGAGAGGATCCTAGTTAACATACCCAGAACAGTCAGAAGTGGAATGCCGCAAAGAAGTACCCATAATACCTTGATTTGATTAAAGCTGACATCTCCAACGTCACCCTCGAACTTGAGCGTCGCACCTTGGACGAATGGCACATCCTCCTTGTTCACGCTTCCGTTTCCATCTTTGACCTGAACCCGAATTTTCGAGCCCATGAACTCAAGTTTGATCTCTGGTTTCTCTGTCCTCGCGGAAGACGAAGATTGATCTTTGGTTTTGGTCATTTCACGAAATGCGTTGAAACCACGCCGTGTGATGGAGTCTTTCCGGGAAGCGGCGGCCTTGCCGGTCAGGCCTTTCTCTTTGATTTTCATCTCGCAGTATGCTTCCCTAAGAGTAACGGGTGAGCATCTCTCGGGGTGGGATGGACGGGTCACGTACTTGGTCATAATGAGGAGCTCTTTTTCTTCCCAAGTCGGTTTGGGGTCGGCGTTGAGGAACTTGTCGACTGTTTCGAAGTCAGCGAACTCGACGAAAACGGAGCCCTTGAATTCTTTAGACTTGTCGATCCTGCGCATACGAACTGCGTTGACCTTGCCGAATTTAGAGAAGAAAGCTTCAAGTTTTTCCTGAAGTTCGGGTTCCTCTGTGCCAAAGCCTTTCTAGATGACAAGTCAGATCTCGTTCCTGTCATCGGTGTAGGTACGGGTAACAGGTGATAGCGTGATTGAGGCGTGGACTCACCGCATAAACAGAACGCTCGTGCTGACCCTTGGGCTCTTGGACTTGTGTCGTGCGACGCAAGTTGATCCCAGATTTGTCTACCTCGAGAAAGGTGCTAAGCTTGCGTAAGGTGTCGACGATCCAATCTTGACCAAACGTCCGGAACTCCTCCATACGTTTGAAGGATGTGACTGTGGCCAGGGATACCCAGTGGTCGTCGTTTGCGGAGTGGAGACCCCACAGGAACCTGAGGGAGCATTAGAAGGACGCTGTGGGGAAGGGGCATGGCTGGTGCTTTTCGTACTTGTCGAACGGCAAATTGGCATCCGAGAAGTAGAACTCAACTGGGAGATGGATCAGATGATTCCCCGTGGGGAAGAGAATGAGGAGGCCTGACCTTGCTGGACCGCCCTCGCTGCCTTGGCCTCTTCAGACTCGTCCATGACGGCATCCTCTGAGGCGGAGGGGACAACATCCAGGGGCGGGGTATCCTCGACTGTTGTTGCCATTTTATTTTTTTGGTGGGAAAAGATCGAGGGGTACCGGAGGTGATTACGTCATCCAGTAATCTACCCTTGGTGATAAGCCACGTGACTTTACAATGGCCGGCGTGTGATTGGTCGGTCGGTCGGATGGATCCGGAACTTTCGGAGGTATGCTGCCGAAAACGGTGACTGGCGGCTGTCAACTTTTTGCGTACAAAAGACGATCCGAGCCGTCTTCTACTCTCCTTCACCTCCGACCACCAACTCTTCTGATCCACGTTCAGACCCATCGCCGTCGTCGTTTTTTCGACTCTCGAACGACGTACGACCATGTTCAACATCACAAACCGTACCGCTACTGTTTGGCGGTCTGTCCAGCGCGCCGCCGCCGGGATGGCTACCGCTGCCCGCATCGGAGACACCAAGGTCCCAATGTCCCTCTTGGAGCCTGGCTGGTACATCAACTACCAACGCATTGAAGACAATTTGGCTATCGTTCGGGACAGGTGTGCAATCACTCGGTGACCCCCGTTCTCTTTCTTTTGTTCACGCGTCCCTTTCGAACCCCCAAGGTTAAAACGCCCTCTTACCTTGTCTGAGAAGATTCTTTATGGTCATTTGGACGATCCTCACAACCAGGACATCACCCGTGGTGTCAGTTACCTCAAGCTGCGCCCAGACGTGAGCCTCCGTCTCCTCCCGGATCCATTCACGATCACCCCTGACATCACCCGTCTCCACATCCCAGAGAGTTGCCTGCCAGGACGCTACCGCACAGGTACGCCCGCAGCATTTTCACAAAGTCCAGAGAATTGCTGACCTTCCGCTTCTCTCGCTGGGGTTCCTTCTCTCTAGATGGCCATCCTGCAATTCATGTCTGCAGGAATGGATAGCACTGCCGTTCCCACCACCGTCCACTGTGATCACTTGATTGAAGCGCAAATCGGAGGTATTCCTGATCTTAAACGTGCTATCGACATTAACAGGGAGGTTTACGACTTTTTGGGCACTTCCACTGCGAAGGTAAACTCTCAATCATGACATATTAGCACGTGACCGTTCCTCATTGTTCCTGTCCACTCCGACTCATAGTACAACATGGGATTCTGGAAACCCGGCTCTGGTATCATCCATCAAATTATTCTCGAGAACTACGCATTCCCCGGTGGTTTGATGATCGGAACGGACTCTCACACCCCCAACGCTGGTGGCTTGGGTATGATCGCTTGCGGTGTTGGCGGCGCCGATGCGGTTGATGTCATGGCTGGTATTCCGTGGGAACTCAAGTGCCCCAAGGTCATCGGTGTCGAGCTTACTGGGAAGATTGGTGGATGGACTACTCCCAAGGGTAATTTCCTCATCATGTGGGCTACGTTGACTCATTGCTCACGTCTCCTGTTCAGATGTTATTCTCAAGGTTGCTGGTATTCTTACGGTTAAAGGTGGGACTGGGGCTATCGTTGAATACAAGGGCTCGGGCGTCGAGTCACTCTCCGCCACTGGAATGGCCACCATTTGCAATATGGGTGCTGAGATTGGTGCCACGACTTCGTTGTTCCCCTTCAACCACCGCATGGCAGATTACCTCAAGGCTACCAACCGCTCCGAAATCGCCGGCTACGCCAAGGCTTTCCAGAACAACCTGAAGGCAGACCAAGGTGCCGAGTATGATCAGATGATCCACATCAACTTGTCCGAGCTTGAGCCCCACATCAACGGTCCTTTCACACCCGACCTGGCTACCCCCATCTCCAAGTTCGCTGCTGAGGTCGAGAAGAACGGTTGGCCTCATGACCTCAAGGTCGGTTTGATCGGTTCCTGCACCAACTCTTCCTACGAGGACATGTCTCGCGCTGCCTTCATCGCCAAGGAGGCCGCCGACCACGGTTTGAACGTCAAGTCCAAGTTCACGATCACCCCCGGCTCCGAACAAGTCCGTGCCACTATCGCTCGTGACGGCCAAATCGAAGCTCTCGAAAATGTTGGAGGTTTGGTCCTCGCCAACGCTTGCGGTCCTTGCATTGGTCAATGGGATAGGCAGGACGTCAAGAAGGGCGAAGTAAACTCGATCATCACATCCTACAACCGTAACTTCACTGGACGCAACGATGCCAATCCTGCCACCCATGCCTTCGTCGCCTCCCCTGATATCGTTACTGCCCTCGTCTTCGCCGGTGACCTTCGGTTCAACCCACTCGTCGACACTCTCATCGGGGCTGATGGCAAACCGTTCAGGTTCTCGGATCCTACTGGTCACGAACTCCCACCTCGCGGGTATGACCCCGGTGAGAACACCTTCCAGGCTCCCCCGCAGGACAGGGTTAGCGTC
Organism: Thelephora aurantiotincta; assembly: GCA_003316405.1. Classification (NCBI taxonomy): domain Eukaryota; kingdom Fungi; phylum Basidiomycota; class Agaricomycetes; order Thelephorales; family Thelephoraceae; genus Thelephora; species Thelephora aurantiotincta. The sequence continues at coordinate 14,279 of QFEV01004283.1, forward strand.
CAGGTCGCGGTCTCCCCTACTTCTGACAGGTTACAACTCTTGAAACCCTTCAAGCCGTGGGACGGTAAGAAGCCTGAGGATCTCCCTGTTTTGATTAAGGTCAAGGGCAAGTGCAGTACGTCGTATATCCTCCATGAATCTGGAGTCACCCGTTGATTCGTTCTGCAGCCACTGATCATATCTCTGCTGGTGGACCCTGGCTTAAATACCGTGGACATCTCGAGAACATCTCGCAGAATTGTTTGATCGGTGCCATCAACATCGAGAACGGCGAGGCAAACAAAATCAAGAACCAGATTACGAGTGAATGGGGAGGAGTCCCTCAAACTGCCGCCTACTACCGCGACCACGGTATCAAGTGGGTCGTCGTCGGTGATCACAACTACGGTGAAGGTTCTTCTCGTGAGCACGCTGCTCTCGAGCCTAGGTTCCTCGGTGGATTGGCCATTATCACTCGTTCGTTTGCCCGGATCCATGAGACCAACTTGAAGAAGCAGGGAATGCTTGCGCTGACTTTCGCCGACCCCGCTGACTACGACAAGATCCAGCCATCCGACAAGGTCACCATCGAAGGTCTTGAGACTTTCGCCCCTGGTGTCAACTTGACTTTGATTGCCAAACACGAGGATGGTAGTCAAGATAGGATCTCTTTGGCTCATACTTTCAA
>QFEV01005403.1:535-24042 GCA_003316405.1 Thelephora aurantiotincta
ATCGTGGCGCGGCCGGTTGTCTGCTTGTCTATGACGTTTGTTCGCGGCCGAGTCCGTCAAGCCATCTCATCCTCATTATTCCCACCTGAGGCGATGCTAACCGAGCTCGCCAGGTTTCTTGAACGCCCGTACATGGCTCAGGGATGTTCGTCAGCACGCGGACCCGCATCTGACGTGCATCCTGGTCGGTAACAAAACTGACCTGTGTTCGGATGATGCTGGACCGGCTAAGCGAAACCGAGAAGTGACAACCAAAGAGGCTGAACTGTGGGCAAAGGAAGAATGTTTGTTGTTTGTCGAGACGAGTGCCCGTTCAGGAGAGAACGTGGAATTGGCGTTCGAACAAGCAACGAGGGACATCCTCGCAAAGATTCGCAACGGCGTTTTCGACGATGATCGGGTAAGTGGAGACGCCGTACCCCCATGCCCCTTTACTCTATCTCTTGGGGGTCTCTTCTTGAGATATCTAGACGCTGACTCGATTCGTAGTCGCCCGGGGTGAAGACCTCGAAACCATCTGGAACGAACCTTGCATTAGAACAATCTGCCAAAAATGGATGCTGCTCGTAGACCTCGTGCTCCTTCCGACCTGTTTCAAATTCTTGGCCTACCCTATCTCGTGTCCACCTCATTCTGGGCAACCTTGGACGCGATCATTCCTCCCCCCTGTATCGCCCTCCAAACTTCTCTTCCGACCGTTCCGTTGTCTCCGCTTCCGATTGTAATCCCGGCTTGATTGTTTCTTTGTCCCACTTTGTCCCGTCGAGCATGTTCCAAGACACGGAGGTGGCGATCGATGAACATTAATAATGATGCATCTATGTGTACAACTAATTAGTGATAGATAAATATACCACTTCTACGCTATGACTTTTGGGGGGCAATATGATACAGCGGAGCGTACGAAAGGGTGGGCAGGAGGTCGCATGTAGGGTAAAGGGTGGGGGGAGGCGAAAACGGGGCGTGGGAAGCGACAGGATTTGATGCGCGTAGTATGGCATTGGCAGTGCTTCAGAAGCGAATTTCTGGAGGGAGGGGGAGATGCGTGCTATGATTTGTTGAGAGATCTGGCGTATTCATCCAGTTGGCTGATGAAGCCACGATTCGGCTGCGCATTCATCCGTTTGGATTGGACGTAGTTCACAGCCTGGTCCGTCGTCCAGCCGTACCTGGCTATGAGGTACGCCGAGATGACACTCGCGCTCCTGCTGACGCCTTTGACGCAGTGAACGAGGACCTTGGCGTTCTTGTCCCGCAACGCGTCGGCGAGGAAGTCGGTCGTGTTTGGCAAAAAGGCCGCAAGCTCTGCGAACGGCGTGTCGAGGAGGGGCACTTGAAGTTTGCGGATGGGTAGGGTGGTGGGGATATGAACGGTGCCGCTCATTGCGGAGAGGACGTGAGTGATTCCCAGCGAGGAGAGGGTGGCGTGGCACTCTGCGACGTTGATGTCCGAGATGTAGAGGTTGGGGAGGATTTCTGTCAGCTCTGACTGGTATGGGACCTCAGAGGCGGTGGTGGTGGACGAGGAGGAAGAGGATGGGTAGCCGATTGGAGAGAACTGGGACGGGGGTTTGAGGGAGAGAGCGGCGAGACGGAGTTTGGGGGGCTGCTTGGGACAGAGGGAGACGACGGACATTGTCGAGAACGGAGGGAGGAGAGAGACGGGAGGGATCAGCAGCAGTCGCTTATATTTACCGAGACATTACTTTGGGTCTTGTCGGGATTTCAGATTTTCTCTCGAATCGGCCGTACGCACAAGACTGATGACCTGGCCACTGATTGCCTCGGCTCCCCTCTCGACCGAAACGATCACACAAGCATCGCCCCCTCGGGATCAAAAGCGGACAAAGTGTCCGCGACGTCTCCTCACCGCCCAGGCCCAGAGCATGAATTCGTTTCATGTTATCGGTGCACGTGAAGTGCGTTCCAATCAAATACAGTGATGCTCAATGTGCAATTGAAACTGAGAGACGAAAAGAGAGAGGATGACGCGGACGATAGCTACAGGAAAAAGAAAAAGGAGAAACGAGGGCCTTACGCCAGAAAAAACAAACCCGCCTTCTTGTTGCCGATATCAGGGGATCCGATCCGCGTCAACGACGCAGGATGGGTCGAGTTGGGGTTGGTCCTTTGGACGTGGTTGTATGAGCAAACGATAGTCGTTGATCTCCGAGCGGTGGTTGTTCCGTGAATGGTTAGACTCAGGGCAAAGGCGAATTGCGAACAATGGCGACGGAAAGCGAAAGAGAGTTATGCGGACAACGGATGACAGCGGCGAGTGATCTAGATGAGGTCGCTGTATTCGTGCTTTCCATCAGTAACATGCCCTCCTACTCAAAACGCAAAGTCCACTTACGCGACGTTCAATGGCATCTCATCGATTTGCGTGTTGTAGAATTCTGCATGACGAGTGCCGACGCAGTCAGTTTTTTCCCACTTCCATCGTCAAGGCGCATCGGCCACACTCACGTTCAATATCTCTCAGCATCCTGATGTCATCAGTCGTCACAAAATTGATGGCGACCCCCTTTCTTCCGAATCGTCCTCCACGCCCAATACGGTGGATGTAATTCTCTCTGTTTGTCGGCAAGTCGTAGTTGATCACCAACGACACTTGCTGTACGTCAATGCCGCGAGCCAGCAAATCGGTGGTGATCAAAACACGCGAAGAGCCAGAGCGGAACTCCTTCATCAAAACCTCCCGCTGCTTCTGGTCCATATCTCCGTGCTGTCATATGAATCCATCAGCTCCCTTCCCCAATATTATCGTGGGTATCGTGGGGAAAACGGAGAACGTACCATAGCAGACACTGTAAATTCTCTTGAATGCATCTTCTCCGTCAACCAATCTACCTTCCGGCGAGTGTTACAGAAAATGACGGCCTGAGTGATGGTGACCGTCTCGTAGAGATCACACAGAGTATCCAACTTCCATTCCTCCTTTTCGACGGCAATGTAAAACTGCTTGATACCTTCCAAAGTCAATTCGTCCCTCTTCACGAGGATCCTAACTGGGTCTCGCATGAACTTCTTCGTCACCTCGAGCACATCCGCAGGCATGGTGGCAGAAAGAAGAACGACTTGAGTGTCCTGAGGGAGGAGCTGGAAGACCTCATAAATCTGGTCCTTGAAACCGCGGGACAACATCTCATCGGCTTCATCAAGACAGAAGATCTTTATGGTATCGGTCTTGAGGGCCCTGCGGTTGATCATATCGAAGACACGACCGGGAGTGCCGACGACGACGTGAGCGCCTTCCTGTAGCTTGTTCATATCCTCACGGACGTTCGTCCCGCCAACGCAGGCGTGGCATTCAATGTTCATGTAATCGCCAAGGGCGACGACGACCTTTTGAATCTGCTGGGCAAGCTCGCGGGTCGGTGCGAGGATGAGGGCCTGAGTGCCCCTGACCGAGAGGTCGAGCTTTTGAAGGATGGAGATGGAGAAGGTTGCAGTTTTGCCGGTACCAGATTGAGCCTGTGCGATGACATCGTGACCCTTGATGACGGGGACGATCGCGCGTTGCTGGATAGCTGAAGGACGCTCAAAGCTAGGGGTGCAAAAACGTCAGAGACGATCGCTGGTGTCGCCCGGCCAAGCATACCCGTAAGCGTAGATGCCACGGAGGAGTTCTGGCTTCAGATCCATGTTGTCGAAGCTGTTCAAGGGGATCCGTCAGCGATGTCCGGGGTCGAGCGAAGGACACGGGAGACGGACTTATCGACGATTTGATCCCAGTTGGACTCGATTTCGCCCTCGATATCTTGGAGAGGCTCTCTGTAAGATCAGGATCAGCAATCGAGTACGCAGGGAGAGAGATGGCCGAGCTTTACTGAGCAGACATGATTGTGTGTGGTCAAGAAGGGAAAGAGAGAAATTCTTCTTTTTGTATGATACGTGGATGGGATGTGAGTACAGGTGAGTACAAACAGCAAAAATTTTCGGCTCCGCCGTCCCCGTACCGGACTCACTCGGTCGTTGCCGACGCTCACCCATCTCTGCAGAAAAATTAAGCACCAAGAAAAAAATGACCTTCGGTCCGTGAAAATCCCCCCAATGGCTTGTTCTGCTGACCCGCTGCTGTATAGGTGCACCAGGCGGCCGTGGTGGTTTCGGAAGTAGAGGAGGAAGAGGCGGTGGTCGAGGCGTGTCTCGGTTTTTCCTTATTCTCCAGCCTTGCAATCTCACGCGCCATTTCACTTCTGTCGATTAGGCGGAGGAGACCGTGGAGGACGTGGCGGTGGACGTGGTGGTGGCTTTGGTGGGCGAGGAGGAGCACGAGGTGATTCCCCCCCCTCACCCTCACCGATCTTCCGTTTTGTCACACTCGCTCGTTTGCTAGGGAGTGGTATCCAAAAACGCGGCGGTCCTCCCAGAGGGCGAGGCGGCACAGGCAGGGGTGGTCGTGGTGGAGGACGTGGAGGTGCAAAAACTATCCTCGAACCACACAGGCATCCCGGCATTTTCATCGCAAAGGCCAAGGAGAGCATGTTGGTCACAAGAAACCTTGTTCCTGGCGAGTCCGTCTACGGCGAAAAACGGATCGCTATCGAAGGTGACGAGGCCGATACCAAGGTCGAATACCGGGTCTGGAATCCTTTCCGTAGCAAGCTTGCTGCTGGTGTTCTCGGTGGTCTGGACAACATCTTCATCGCCCCTGGCAAGAAGGTGTTATACCTTGGTGCTGCAAGTGGTACAAGTGTTAGCCATGTTGCTGATATTGTCGGACCGGTGCGCCTCCCATATTCGCCTCAGATACCTCCAACGTATCCAACTGAATCTTGTTCGGATTCCAGGAAGGCGTCGTCTATGCCGTTGAGTTCTCGCTAAGGTCGGGCCGTGATCTTATCAACATGGCTAAGCGGAGAACAAACGTTATTCGTGAGCCCCCCGTTTCATCCTACCCGTGTGATGATTTAATGATCTCCTGTAGCAATTGTGGAAGACGCACGCTTGCCTCAGCGATACCGCATGTTGCTTTCAACAGTCGATGTTATATTCGCAGATGTCGCTCAACCGGATCAAGCCCGTATTGTTGCTGTGAACGCTCATAACTTCCTGAAAAACGGTGGTCATGCCGTGATATCCATCAAGGCGAGCTGCATCGACTCGACTGCCCCCCCTACCCAGGTGTTTGCCCGCGAGGTCGAGGCGTTGCGAAAAGACAATTTCAAACCAATTGAGCAAGTCACGTTGGAGCCGTACGAACGAGACCACGCCATGGTTTCTGGTGAGTTCGGCCAAGGAAATTGGGATCGATATCTGACCCCTTCCCCAGCCCAGTACCTCCGCGCACCGTGATTCCCGCTCCTGTTTTTCTGCGTAAGTGTAGGATAAATAGATACTTAATTCCCGTGTACGCTCGTGTATCGACCTAGTGCCGCCTACCGCCCCTCGCCTGAGTGATGCGCCAAACGATCTATTTCGGGGAATGACACGTCGTTGATATCGCCCTCTCTCAAAATCCACATCTGCTGCGCCCCCTGCCACAAAAAAATCACAACATCGTCACCGTCTCTGCTGTTCGGACGACAAACTCGAGGTTCTGGATTCGAGAACCGAGGACAGCGCTTACATGCGACCGTCCGAAGTCACTCTCAATTTTGGGACACCTCAGGATTCACCACGTACTTCATCTGATTTCGAAGAGATTCCTTACCCTCATCACTGGTCTTCGTCTCAAGGGCAGCCCGAAGAGCTTCCATTGCACTACATGAGCGAGGAGACTACCCGCCGTCGCGTGCACCAACAATCGCAGCAGGGCCCGGTGGGATACGCTGATTACCCTGTCGATCCTACTGAATATGATGACGGTGGCAAGGATGTGTATGCAAAAATGAGACAAAGTCATGGTGGTCTTGGAGGAGGACGGCCGAGGAGGTTACCCCCACCACCACCGACGTCTGTGGTACGTCCCTCCGCTTCCGTGATCGCCTTTTTGTTCCGTCCGTCGTCACCGCATATCCCTGACGTTCATCCCGCTCCAAGCGTGAATTCATCTCACAAAACCTCGAACACATTCCTCCCGTCTTTTACACCCTTCTCTCGTGTTGGACTCGATTCCATGGCATCGGCAAGGCAGACATTGTCATTTGGGATGAAGCGCACTTTGGAAAGTTCGGTTCGCACTACCTCAAGCGCGAATTCTACTTTGATGTCCACCCGCCGTTGGGAAAAATGCTTGTTGGGCTTGCGGGATTGTTGTCCGGGTACAATGGAACTTTCGAGTTCAAGAGTGGGGAGAAGTATCCTGAACACGTACCCTACGTCGCTATGCGGGTCATGATTGCCACGTTTGGTGTTGCGATGGTCCCGCTTTCCTGGTACACTGCCGTAGAATTGGGGATGTCATGGAAGGCCTGTCATATGGTAGCTCTCATGGTGTTGTTAGGTCAGTCCACTCTCTCCCGATCGATGGTACAGAAGATTCACGCGTTCCTTCAAGACGTCGGCTGGTTGTGCATCTCCCGTTTCATTCTTTTGGACTCCATGTTGTTATTCTTCACTTTCACCACTGTTTTCTTCCTAACAAAATTCCATAATCAACGATACCAGTGAGTACGCTCACGGCTTTGTCCCCATTCTTGTTGGACTAACCTGATTCTTAGCCCATTCTCTTTTGACTGGTGGACGTGGTTACTACTCACTGGTATTTCTATCGGTTGTGTAACAAGGTATTTGCTCCCAAGTTTGGCGGCCGTTACGCTTAGCTTACTGATTTCTTCCGTAGCGTGAAACTCGTTGGCCTCTTCGTGACTGCCTTGGTCGGCGTGTACACCGTGGAAGACCTGTGGCACAAATTTGGTGACCTCAAGATGTCGCTGGTCAGTACACCACATCCTCTACCCCTGAGTCATTTAAAATTCAACGGGAACAGCGGGACCAACTTTGGCACTGGGGCGCGCGCGTTGCCTGCCTCATTGTTACTCCGATTATCGTCTACATGATAACTTTCAAGATCCACTTCCTCATTCTGAACCATTCTGGTCCTGGAGATTCGCAAATGAGCTCTCTCTTTCAAGCGAATCTTGTTGGAAACGACTTTGCCAGTAATCCTCTCGGTCAGTCTATCTACACCCCGAATAACAGTTGCTGACCCCTCCTTCGTGTTCCAGAGGTTGCATTTGGGTCCAAGATCACGCTCAAAAACATGGGATGGGGAGGAGGTCTGCTTCACTCCCACGTCCAAACCTTCCCCGTTGGATCGCTGCAACAGCAGGTCACTTGTTACCATTATAAGGATGAGAACAACGACTGGACTGTGTTGCCACGGTGGGATGAACAAGCCTATGACCCCAATGCATCTCTGAGGTTCCTCAAAGATGGTGATGTTATCCGCCTGCGACATGCGCCTACCTCGAGAAACCTCCACTCCCACCCGATTCCAGCTCCCGTCACAAAACTCAATCACGAAGTGTCTTGTTACGGCAATGAAACGATCGGTGACAAACAGGACCATTGGATGGTCGAGGTCGTGGACGATATCAAGAGGGGAAGCAAAAGCCACTTTGAAAGAATCCATTCCTTGACAACCAGATTACGGTTCCGACACGTACATCTCGGGTGTTACCTTCGAGCTGCAAATGCGGTTCTGCCACAGTGGGGATTCAAACAGATCGAGGTTAGCTGCGACAAGGAGAATAACCCTGAGGATTTCCATACTCACTGGAACGTGGAGAGTCATTGGAATGATCGACGTGAGTCCGACAGATTCTGGTTTTGTATGATGCTGATCACCTAATACAGTACCGAGGGGTAATGCAAAATTCTACCGCTCACCATTCCTCCGCGACTTCTGGCACCTCAACGTTGCAATGTGGACGTCAAACAACGCCCTGATTCCGGACCCAGACAAGTTCGACGTTTTAGCGTCTGCACCCTTCGACTGGCCGTTCCAACACCTCGGGCTTCGCATGTGCGGTTGGGGCGATAACCAACTCAAGTACTATCTCGTTGGCACACCGTTGATCTGGATGGGATCCACTGTCAGCTTGATCGTCGCGGTGTTTCTCTTCGGGTTCTACCTATTCCGGCAGCAGAGGACATACGTTGACATGGAACCTCGTGCGATCTTTCCATTTCCTGACACCATCATTGCAGACATTAAGCATTATACGTAGGCGAATGGGACCACTTCCTATATGTTGGAAAGATTGCGTTCTTTGGGTGGTTCTTCCACTTCGGTAACTTGGCGTTGCTTTTCTGTACCGGCAAAATCTGACCTCGTTCGCCTTCGCCTAGCTCCGTTCCTTATCATGGGTCGTGTCACCTACGTTCACCACTACGTTAGTATCCCCATCAATGTCCTTGATACGGCCAGGAGCTGATCAATCTTATCGATCTCATCCTACCCCTCCCCCACCCTCCCCTCCTTTTCATGCCCTTAGCTTCCAACTCTGTATTTCGCCGTTCTGATGTTTGCCCACATCCTCGACCATTTCTTCTTCTCCGCTAAACGGTATTCGGAAAAAACGAAGGACATCATCTTTGGTGTTAACGTGTTCCTCCAACTGGTGGTGTTCTACTTGTTCAAGGAGTTCGCCTGGGGGATCGAAGGGCCAGTAAACGATTACAAACATCGTGGATGGCGTTCTGTGAGTCCTCTCTCCCTCCCCCTCATACTTCGGGTCCCCCCCAAGAATTAAATTGCTGATAAACCCGTAAACTCTACAGAGCTGGAATCTATACAATTAAGTGGACAGTGAACCTATCTAATCCCATTTTTGCCTCTCGATCCTCTTGCTGTCTGCTTTAGACATTTTTGGTGGCGTAGCCCAGTCGCACCCTCGCAAGAAAAAAGTCGTCGTAAATTGTGCTATACACTTGCTTGCCCCTCATCTTAGTGCCCGTCGGTGTCCTGTCGCCCCGAAGCGCAATTGATCGTTGTGATTACTTCGTCCAAGCGTTAGCTACCCGTTTGTAGAACAACAGGTATGGACATCTGTGATCCCTATCCGCTTCGAACACATCTTTAGGCAGAACGTCCGAAACAAGTTCATCGTCGATGCGTATCCATGCCTCGCGCGGCTTCTGGGTCATATCTCGGTTTGGATGAAGAACGTCGAGGGTGTAGTGACCCCCTGAGGCAGACAGGCCGTGGTGATACAGAACTGCCAGGGAGTTGTCAATTGCTCGACCACAGTCGCTCGGAAACCTCCACTGCTTACCACCAAAGAGCTTGTACTTGACTTTCTGTGACTGCCTGCGGCTTGGGGCGATCAAGCCTAGAAGAGCAACTGTGAGCAAAGGGGAAACAGAACACAAAAGAGCCAGGGCATACTCGAATCAACCTCCAACTCGGGAGTGAACGAGATCGGTTTCCCAACCTTAACCACATCACCTGCTTGTGTGTCGTACAGGAAGCGTTTTAGGTGAAGGACCAATATCGGTGGCAGGGACTCGATCAAGACCTGCTGTTGTGCGTCCACAGACATACCAGGTCTCGTTGGCGAGGTAACAGTCACCGGCTGAGGATTCGAGATGCACTGGAGTGCCTCTCCGATCGTGTTGACTTGTTCACGCTGCAGATAATTTTGTTAGGTGACATAAGACACCAATATCGAATTGGCGCCATCAGACCTGGATGTCGAGCTGCAGTGCTCTCCAACTTTCCACAACCACGGAGTCTTTGTGATGCGGGACGCGAAGTGTGGAACGGAAGGTACCTCCGAAGATGCGTGTGATGGGAGACTCGGCAGCCTTAGCCTAATTCAAACGTTAGAGCTTGCGTGTACGAAACAAGAGGGCCCATACAGTTCGTGTTACAACTGTCCGATTCTTACGCCCGACCTCCATCCATCCATCTTCCTTTGGTGCCTCTTCTTCGCGCTCCTCGGTGTGATTTAAGAGCCGAGTGTTAGGCTGCGGAGAAACGGAGGTGAGGAGAGACAAAAGTTCGTCCTCGAGCGTGTCAAGGTAAAAACCCAAGAACTCTTCCGCGTCTTCTTGGTGTCCGCCCTAGGCCATGAGCTAAGCTAGGTGCTCGTATCCAGGTTCTCGTGTTCACTACTCACTCTCATGTTGTCAAACCGCTTCTTAGCCCTCATTGCGTCGTATACGCTAACCGGTGCAAAGGAGTCAAGGAACACGTCCTCCCTGTCTTCCTCTCGCTGTTTCCTTTCCTTTTCTGAAAGAGGACTGAATTCTTTCAAGAACTCAATTGTCCCAGTGGTCAGGGAAATTCTGCTGTCAACCGGTTTCTTAGAGTCGGACAATGATGGTCCGGGCAGGTATTTAGCCAGTTCGGTAAACAACCGGTAAAAGGGGGGGCAGTAGACCAAGACTTGGAGAACGGCATTCGCAAAACACATATTCCCACTGTTAACTAATCCGCGAGGACGAATCTTCGGTATCAGTCCGGGTCCTGAGGGGTCAGCTGTGAGCAGTCTAGAGAGCTCTTGCTTTTTGGTCGGAGGGATGGGAGCCGCTGAGGAGTTGTCGACAAGGCCACCAGGAATCGAGAATCCAACAACCGTAGATGTGGGCAGAGCATTTTTTCCCGGGGATGTAGCATCGTCTTTTAACAACGAGGCCCAAGACTTCTTCACGCCTGGAGCAGTGGGAACTCGATGAACAGGAGGTGCGACTTCGACCATTGTAACCTCATCTTGCGAAGGTCCAGTCACGGAAGGTGTCTCAGCAGGTTCTATCACAGGAGGTACCACAGCAGGTACTGTCGTAGAAGGTGTCGATGGGGACTTTAATCCTGAGGGGGATGTATTGGATATTGATGTGTGAGAGGATATCGGGGAGGCAGGGGTGGCCGTATCACGGACGGAGGGGGTAGCGGCTGATGTTTCTGTGACTGGAGACGAGGAATTTGATGCTTGCGTTCGGACCGAGAGAGGTTCGTCAGATATTTCCGTTTCTTTGTCCCGATCAGGGTCCTCGGGTATGTTAACCGCTACCTGAGCTGGTGTGAGTGGAGGAGTTGGAAGATTGAGTGCGTCATCAACCACTCGCGGAGGTGGACGTGCTCTTGGTGAAATGATCATGGCAGGAGCAACTGAAGGGTCTGTCGGTCTCCGTGACCATATAGCGAACTCGTTTTTAGATTTTTCGACAGATAAAAGGGTCGAGTGTTTTTTCACAAGTGGAGAAGCAATGATAGGTGATGACTCTTCGAGTGACGGTGCCGAGAGCGTGTTGGGGGGCTGAGGGGCAGGGACCGGGACGAATACTGGTTCTGGTACGGGTTCTGGTACAGGTTCGGGCACAGATTCGGACAAAGATTCAGGCGCAGGCCCGACAGGTTCGGGGGTAGGGCCCCGTGCAGGCTCTGGGGTTGGCTCTGGGGTAGGTTCAGGTATGTGCTCGGATATCTGTAGCAGGTCGTGGGTCGAGGGACCGGGTTGTGGGGTGGCAGTAGCGTGCGGAGGGAAGTGGTTAAGTCCAGAGAGTTGTTTGGGCAGTGGTGAGAGTGGTTCGGTCGACCAGGAGAGATGGTAGGCATTGGGAGGGTGAACGGGGTAATGAGGATATGGAGCATGGGTTGGTTGTGACTTGGGAGGATGAGGGTGGGCGTACGTGGGTGAGATTGGCGGTGGACTTGGTGTGGCTCCGTCCACATGCTGTAAATGCTGGTTGTAGATCGGAAGATGATATGGTTGGTGTCCGCGATTAGGATACGATCCTCTGCCTGTGCCATTAGAAGGACCCGCTGCCATTCGCGGAGGAGTGTGAGACGGGGGCTGGCCATTCAGGCCGTAATGTGGTGGTGGCTGGGCATACTGCTGGGCGTACCCATTGTGATACAAGTACGGATTAAAATAACCCGAGTTATGGTAGGGAGGTTGCTGGCTGGCCATCGCTACAAAGGAGCGAGATGTGACGTTCTGAGGAGATGGCAGAGCATATAGGGTGCTCACTGGAATCGCAAGGTAGATGAGGCGAGTGCGAGTGTCTGCGTCAACAACTGAGAGAATCGTGAGTAAAATTTAACGAAGGGTTTTCGATGCGTCGCCTTCGGGGGCGGGGGCTCTACTGGCGAGAGAGCCGGGGAGGCGACGGTCGGGACGCAGCGCGGATCGGGGCACAAGACCTCGAGGGCGAGCAGGATGGACGTTGGAGAAGAGGAGGGGCTGCTGCAAGGGGGCGGACGCAAACCAGCGCGTGTTCCTCAGCAGCCTCTCTCTCGAGGCCATGAGCAACGCGCTCGCTATCGACGACGGCCACCCTCTCGCTCTCGAACTACAGAGTCTTCGTGCGACAGTCGCAAAGTATCAAGTAGCCGTCTTCCTTCCCTCTCCATCGCAACCTATGTCCTCACACCTTCATATCTTTCGCAGCACGAGGCAGCATCTGCGTCCGTCAAGCTTCAAAGACACTCGCTCGACACATCCCATGCTCTCGAGAGATCCCAAGCTTTGGAAAAGGAGAACGCTCGTCTCATAGAAGAGCTCAATGTCCTCCGAGCACATCCAAACACCAGCCCCGATCCATCCGCGCTTCAGAATCCCCAACTGAACAATGCTCTTCGCCAACTATCCGACAAACTCTCTCAGACTGAGGAACTACTGCTGAAGCGCACAAGCGAAACATTGCACGCGACCCATGAACTCGTCAGGGTCAAGTATGAGCGAGATGCCACATACGAGATTGCCGCCAAGGCCAGGGCCCGTGAGGAGGATTGCAAGGTCCGAGAAAGGAATCTTTTGCTTCAGGTTCGCAACGCAAAGGAGGAGAGTAAGATGGCGGACCTCGTCGTTCAGGTGAGTTCTCCCGCCCCCTTGCGCCACAGAGTTGCCTGTTCATCGTCAGAGGGTAGGAATATGCTAGCCTGGTCAGAAACCTGACGGATAAGGGTCCTCCATCCCCGCAGAGTGCAAAGTCCGCAGAGATCAATCATTCACGCCAACTTTCCTTCTCAAAGGACCTCGTTCAGGGGAAGATCGGCCTTCAGAAACTAATCGGAGAATTCAGCAAGGAGACTGAGACGTTGCATGCCAAGATATATGACCTGGAGTCTGAGCTCGAGATAGTCACAGCCCAGCAAGAATCCGAGCGTGAACTCGCTGAACAAGACAGACAAGCACTGGCTCATGTCCAGACCGCATTCGAGAAGCTCAGCCTCGACGACTCTACAGCCGCAAAGATGGTCTCTCGCTACATGTGTGTTTTTCGTGTCTAACAGTCCCACGTGTCTCACACGTGTCTAGGAAATTCTCGCAGACATCCAACAACACGTTGCAGGAGGCATTGGAAAGCCTCAAGGTCAGGCATGCAGCCACCACTGCCACATTAAATACCCAGATCGATTATCTCCAACGGTGCTTATTCGCAGAGAAAAAGATGGTTGAGAGGCTTCGCATGGCTTTGGATGATCTCTCAGAGGAGATTTCTCGCGAGACTTACGGCAGGCGAAGAGAGATCTCCCTCAGACTCGCTTTTCTTGGGCGAGAGGAAGCTCTCGCCGAGCACCTTCGTCGTTGGCACAGGAGGGCTCACGAGTACCACCAGCGTGCATCCTTACTCACGAACGTTGAGGAAGTGTTAGATATCTTCGAGAAGGCCGTTTCCGAGTCGGACGGCCTTCTCGAAGTGTTGGATGGAGAACTCTACCTGGAGGACCTTCCTGCTGGCTCTTTGGCTCGTATAGTTGCGGCGAGGGATGCTGCGGGTTTTCTCTCACACGAGCTTCAGGTGGAAACTGACAGGCGAATGCAACTGGAACGATACCTAGCTCACATAAAGGAGCAACAACCATCGCTGCCGACTTCCACCGAGCAACTCAGTGAAGTAGAGGACCCCCCTCCTGGTCCCGTCCCAGACATCTCTGGCCCTGACAATCCGAGCTCCAATGATCCTCCCGTATACTCTGACGCGGGTAATCACGATGTCATCCCCCCGGTCAGAGCTGACAAACCTCTACCACTTTCCCCGCGAAGCCCCGTCCCTTCGAAACCCTCTCCAAATCTTGTCTTGTACCACCCGTCTCCAGTAGTCTCTTCCCCGCTTGACAACGTTCCATGGTTGGATTCTGAACCCAATGGGACAGAAGGGGTGGTCGAGGAGGCGAGAATTGTAGACGCAACCTCACCTATTACTTCTCCCCTCCCAGTGGTCATAGAGTCAGGAGAACCTTCCATACCCTCAGTGCACGTTTCTCCAGTCGATTCTGAGCCCACCTCGACGATCAATGACCGTGGTGCACCACCCATCGAGGAAGCCCCCCTGCCTGCGCACGATCCCAAACGGCCCTTGACGGCCCCGATCCTAACCCCTCAGTCGACAGTTTCCGAACTCCATTGTCCGATATCCACTGTTCGTACGCCGACACCAGAAATTGAACCGGATCCGAAATGCCGGGATTTACTCGAGAAACTGGCAACTGTCAAGTCACGGTACGACGACTTGCAGAAATCGTTTCGCGGATGTCGCACGTCCCTCAAGGAGCTCACAGAGTCACTGTCATTGATTTCTCAGAACGACGCTGTTGGCCTCATGAAGATAACCGTTCAGCGACTGGACGATTTCAACGAGGATACGCGTGTCGAGCTGGAGATCCGTAGCGCGGATGAAGAGAGGGTCACAGAGGCCTTCCGAACGTTGCTCCGAGTGAGAGGCGCCATTGCCAGTGAGGAAGAGATGGTTGACCTCGAGGGGAAAGTTACAACCTTTGTTGATGGGACAGACAAATCGGTTTCTCAACCGATGCGACAGTTCAACCAGAAGTTGGATGACCTGACACACGATATAGCTTCGATCAGGGCGTTCATCCATGACCTGCCAGAAGACGTTCCGGGGCCTCCAAAACCAACTGGCACATGGTCTACTTTCACCGCCAGCTTCCTCGGGCAACGACCACCTTCGCGACCTGTCAGCCCCGCACCAACGTTTGGGTCTGTGATGACCACACCGAGACTCCGGCACGCTCCCTCCCTCCCGCAATTGCGCAAACCACCCACGCCGGAATTGTCTGACCCACTGGCCGGGCTTCACCTCCGCATACCGATACCCACACCAATGCCTGCACCGTCATCCCCTCCCACCGCCAGACCCCCATCCCGGCAGCAACGAAACGTATCTGGGACGCACATGCTAGGCTTTGGACACAGAAGTGGTCTGCTAGGTTCTCCAAATGCAAGTCGGAGGCCTTCGCTCGCCCTCACCCCTGGTGTTAGGACTACGGGCACATCGGACGATGTAGAGTAACTTATGTTATTGCCAGAACTAGGTATTTAGAGTAGCGTATTATAATATTTACTGACCGGGTGTCCTATAAACTGAGGGGAGCACAGACACAATCAGCTCCGTACATCTACCCTCGTGTCGATCAACCCGCCTCATGAACTAAGCCAACAACCATGTCCACTGAGAAAATCGAGCCCGACTACGATGCAGTTCCATTCCCTTCTGACTCCTCACGTTCCCGACCGTCTCTCCATGATATATATAAGTCCTTCCAGCGTGGGCCCGCCACGTCCTATCCTGTTTTTCATACGCCAGTTTACGACGATCCAACTGGTTCGAGTCGGGGAGCGAGACGAACTGCTTCCCCACACACACTAGTAACCCCTAGACCCGATATTGCCTCACGTTATCCTGGTCCTCAACAGCACGCAGCAAGATTGAACACGATTAATAGTGTGGGCTCCTATGAACCAAGCCCCCAGGGACGGTATATCCCCTGGAATGACGATCCTCGAGGCGATCTGGAGGCAGGTTCAGAAAAGCTCGCTCACCCGAAGGATCCCATCCAGGAGGAGAAGGATCGACTTACGGTGGCCGAGGCAGAATACGAACGCTTGCGGGCTATGGATACCAAGGAACGCGAGAAGTATCTGAAAAAGAAACGAATCGAATTTCACGTCACTTGTGGGTACCTCCAAGCCCATGCTCCTGTGCCGGTGTTGATTCGCAAGTTTTGTAGCGATATACAATCGCCACAACTTCCTCCTCCGTCTCGCACGAGCTCTCCTCACGTTTGGGGCACCTTCTCATCGGATTGAGTCCCAATTGCAGGATTGTGCGCAGATTTTGGATGTTAAAGCGGAGTTCGTACACATTCCGAGCCTCATTATTTGCTCCTTCTACGACCCTGAGTTCGAGGGACCGAATACCCAACTCGTTCAGGTGAACGGAAGTCTTGATCTTGGGATATTGCATCAGATCCATCTTATTTACCGAGACGTCGTTCACGACGAGATCAGCGCAAAGGTTGGCACTACGCTTCTCAACGAGTTACTCGTCTCGAAGCCGATATATGGGCCGTACGCGTTGATGTCTTTCGCGTTCCTCATGTCGTTCCTGATCTGTCCCCTGGCCTTTGGTGGTTCGCTCGTGGATACTTCCGTAGCTGGAGTTGGTGCGATCATTGTAAGTTTTATGAAGTTCAGGGTCGCGACGAAAAGCGAGGTGTACGGTCACGTCTTCGAGTAAGTCGGCCTTTTACTTTCGGGACCTGCAAGGTACAAAATTTCTATCTAGAATTTCTATGGCAATGTTGATGTCGTTCCTTGCTCGAGCCTTGTCTTCTATTCCCGGGGATTACTTCTGCTATATCGCCATCTCGTCGGCAGCTATCGTCGGGATCCTTCCTGGTTACCTCGTCCGTATGTGTATTCCATCCTCGTACGCGGGGCTCTTCTGATAGCGTGTTCTAGTGACAAGTTCTCTGGAGTTGGCATCGAAGAACATCGTATGCGGAAGCATCAAGATGGTCTATTCGCTGATCTATACCACGTTTCTGGCATTCGGACTTCAAATTGGTTCTGATCTGTACCTCCGGATCGATGATGCAGCGCAGCGCCGCCTCGAGGCACTGGCAAACCGCCTGTTTACAAGTGTCTCTGTTGAGGCTACTTTCAACGCGACCGATACCTCGTCACGAAACGCCTTTCTGAACGGGACTTTCACGGTTACTTTCCAGACGCCTCAGGAGAACCTCTATTTGCATGGCGGGTGTTACAGATTTCCGGAGCGTCAGTGGTACTTACAGCCCTTCCCCTGGTGGACTCAGTTTATTCTCGTGCCTCTGTTCTCTCTGTTCTCGTCTCTGTCCAACATGCAGCCATTCCTGAGCGTTCAACTCATTGTGATGGTTGTCATCTCTTGCGCGGCGTATGCCGCGAACAAAGCGGCCAACATGTACATCTTTCGGCGGTCCGATGTGGTCTCGATGCTAGGAGCGTTCACGGTCGGGATTCTTGGAAACGCATACTCCCGAAAAATGGGCGGGACGGCGTTTACCTCCATGGTTACGGGTGTTTTGTTTTTGGTGCCCTCTGGGCTGTCACAGACGGGAGCATTATCGGGCGGGAACGGGATTGCGATTGGAGGAGCGATGATTGCGGTTTCTATCGGGATTACCGTGGGGTTGTTCATCAGCCAAGCCTTCGTCTACATGTTTGGGTCGAGAAAGGGGGCGGCGATGTTTTCGTTCTGATGTACTTTTACGTTTCGTGGCTCTCACGATAGTCAGTTGATTGGATACACGTGATGAGGATGAGCAGTCGTGAGAACTGAAACTGGTTGCCCAGCACCCAGTCCCTGGCGTCGGCTGAGTCGTCTTTTGCGGTCACCTCTGGTCTGAGAGGGTGGACGAGGCGAGATCTGGGAGGGGGTGCTGATACTGTGCGACCGACCGGGATGGTAAGGGCGATAGGGAGGGATTGTCGGCGGGGGGGCTCGATAATAATTCGAGATAAATACGAATATTTGTGCGCGTGGCCGTCTCGTGGTTTACGTTTACTTTTCCTTTCTTCCTCTTCCTCTGCAGCGTAGGTAGGAAATAAACCTGCAACGGGCGAGACGAGAACCTCTTCCCACTCCAATCCGACCTGTTGTCACGATTCATTCTCACCCACAACGCACTTCAAGGGACCTGGTCCCTCCCAACCCAGTCCTGGAATCTTTGGCCTCTAATCAAACTCCCCAGCCACCACAGTCTACCTCCCTCTCTCTCTTCCAAACCTCCCCTTCTCCTGCGAGAATCCGTTCCCGTTCCCAGTTCGAAGACCGCGAACCGACCTCACCATCCGCAGCGGACCTCTCCCCAACTACCACCGATAGTGAGCAAGAGGAGCCTGCCAGGAAGAGATTGAGGCTCGGGAACGGCTCTGGCTCTTTCTCCAACTTGCCTCCAGACTCGCTGCCGACCAAACCTCTTAGTGCCATGCGACTCCAATCTGATCAATCATCTTCCTCCACTTCCCTCGCAGTGCCCTCAAATTCGCTCGCCGGTCCCTCTACTCCCGTACCAAGTTCCAACTCGTTCAGCAGCAACGGTCATACGAACGGTGCCAGTCCGGCCACAAACGGTTTCTCGAGCGGGCTGACGAACGGCTCTGGCGGACCATCTGCCACTCCGTCTCTGGGTCCTGTCAAGAATGGGGTCAGCAAGCACAGCAAGAGTGTGGCACAGGTATCACTTCCTGGCAGGAAGCTCTCCCCGGATTCGAACGTGGATAGAGAGGAGTTTGTCCGACTGGTCATCCAGAGCCTACGGGATGTAGGATACATGTGGGCACCCTCTCCCCCTCTCTTACACGCAGGAAATCATGCGATTGCTGACCGATGATACAGCGAATCGGCTGCTACGTTAGAAGCCGAATCTGGCTATACTATGGAATCGCCGGAAGTGGCAGAGTTTAGGCATTATGTGATGGCGGCGTCGTGGGAGCAGGCTGAAGCCGCATTAATTCGTCTAGGTGTCACTGACGAAGATAATTTAATGGTACGTTTCGCCCTCACCATTTATTCGCTACCTGAATCATACTGTTTCCGTAGGAGTCGAGGTTCCTTATTAGCCAGCAGAAGTATCTGGAGCTGCTGGAGAACAAAAACACCACCGCAGCTCTGATGGTCCTCAGAAACGAACTCGCCCCGCACAATGTAGACCCAGAACATCTTCATTCACTCTCGAGGTTCGTAATCAGGAGTTACTGGTTTCGAAATTCCATTGACTTGTCGGGGCAAAGCCTTATTATGTGCTCTACGCCCGAAGACCTGAGACGCCGAGCGGGCTGGGATGGGGCGAGGGGAACCTCGCGGACACGACTGCTAAACAACCTGCAGAGTGTGTTTCAGGTTAAACGTTCTCATCAACCTTTCCTAACATATAGCGCAGAACATATCCCATCGGCGGTGATGATCCCACAGCGGCGCTTCCTCACCCTCCTCGAGCAGTCGCGATTATGGCAACAGCAACGTTGTCCGTACCACAATTCACCGACAGACTCACTTTCCTTTTCCCTGTATCAAGACCACCAGTGCGATTCTTCATGTTTTCCCACCACCACAACCACTATTCTGGAAGTCCATACTGACGAAGTGTGGAATATCGAATGGAGTCACAGCGGTGAACTCCTCGCGAGCGCCGGGAAAGACAAGAGTGCGATTATTTGGAGGGTCGGAGTGAGTCGACATCTCCCCCATTTCCCTTTGGGTGATAACCTCAAACCTTCTTCAGCCCGAGAAAGAGCCGGCTCAGAGGGAATACACCCAACATCTTGTTCTACGTGATCACCAGTATCCTGTGGGGTGCATAACGTGGTCTTTGGATGACTCAACACTGCTCACCAGTTCGGACAACCATATCAAGCTGTGGAACACCCGTGTATGTGTCATCTAGACTCACCTTGACCCACCCACACTTACGCTGACCCCATAGTCCGGTGTGTGTATGCGCACCATCGAAACCCATTCCGAAACGGTGACAGCAATTAGATGGTTACCTGATAACTCTGGGTTCATATCTGCAGGTTTGGATCGGAGGATCCTCATATGGGTCGGTATTCACCCCCTGTGTACCCAAAATTACGAAACTTATGAGCGGCGTCTAGGATGTTGAAGGTAACCAGAGAGACTCCTGGGGGATGGCTACCATTCGGGTCACCGACTTGGATGTCAGCCCCAACATGACGAAGGTCGTGGCGGTTGGAATCATTCACCTCCCACCAACCCCACACCCTTCGAGTGGTGCCGGGGCCTCACCAGCTCCTGGGGCGCGTGGGGATTCCGCATCTCAGTCTCCGCAGGCTCAACCGAATGCGTCGAGTTATTCTGTTAAAGCGGAGAACAGGATGATCGTGTACGATATGGCTACAAAGCAGACAATAGCGTGCGTGTTTTCCCGAGTTGTAGTTCTATTGTGGTGTTTGACGTGGAATTGGTTTACAGGTCACTGAAACTGGATGGAGAAACAACGAGTGTCAGGGTATCCTACGATTCGAGATATGCGCTGATAAACCACGCTCCTGATGTGGGTCTTCACGCGGGACTGCTCACGCATATGTGCTAATCTGGAAATTTGATTCCAGGAAATGCATCTATGGGATCTAAGTTTATCGCGGATAGCTTGTAAATTCACAGGACAGAAGCAGGGAAGACACGTTATCAGGAGTTGTTTCGGAGGGGTGGATGGAAATTTTGTGGCGAGTGGGTCTGAGGGTACGTTTCGCAATTTACAGGTGTGAAAATCCGCTCAAACATCTGCACAGATGGCAATGTATACGTGTGGCATCGAGACTCGGGGGCGTTGCTCGAAGTTCTATCCGGGCATGGGGAAGGGAGCGTGAACTCCGTGGCTTGGAATCCGAAGAACGAACGGATGTTTGCGTCCTGCTCAGACGACAAGACGATTCGTATCTGGGAGGCCGTCACCTCAGGAATGTTGGAAGCAGCGACAGCTTCGGTGGATAAGGACGCCATGATGACCGACGGCGCAGGCATGGCTGAGAGCTCAAAGAACGAAAAGGGAAAGGGGAAGGTCACGTCGTAACCCAACGTCCCCCTCCGCCTCGCATCCGTTTCGTCGACCTAACCATCACTCGTCATTGCTGACGTGCGCCTCTCTCACTCTACATCACCGTCATCATTTTACCATCCACCTCACGAAACCATTGCCATTAGAAATGTTACATACAGTATGGTGTATAATTTGCAGGATCTTA
Source organism: Thelephora aurantiotincta (assembly GCA_003316405.1). NCBI lineage: Eukaryota > Fungi > Basidiomycota > Agaricomycetes > Thelephorales > Thelephoraceae > Thelephora > Thelephora aurantiotincta. The sequence goes on from QFEV01005403.1 coordinate 21,430, forward strand.
GGACCATCACGTCGCAGTTGATCGTTTGTATATTTATCGCCGCTCCTCGGACCATTCACAGATGTTCCGCTGCACGCGTTGCGGGGACTCAATAACGTTCGCATGGACGATTATCAATATGCAAACTACAGTATGGATAGAGGTACAGGGAAACTACACAGGGAACGCGACATAAATGCAAAACGACTGATATAACGTCAGCGATAAGAGCGAAAGCGCCTCAAGGCGCACACAACTCACAGAAAGCACGAGGACGACTAATCAGTATCAGAGCTGGAAGGCTCCCTGTCAGCCTTCTTTGAAGAAGGTTTGGAAGCAGCCTTAGAGGCAGGCTTCTTCGCCTTCGATTCCTTCTCCTTTGGCTCATCGCTACTCGAATTCTTTGGATTTTCTGGAGAGTCCTTCCACAGGGCGCTGACCTGTATACATGACGTCAGCATGGGTACACGTCGACTGTGGTATCGGAACGCGCACAGCGGACATCGCCTCCTTGGCACTCTTCCCTGGGTTTGCCTCCCTCCAGATGGGGAGTTGCGCCTTTACGAAGAGGTTGTAGGCACTAGGGGCTTTCTTGGATTTTGTTTCGACATCTGTCGGGGTGGACAGGCGATTAGGAAGAGAAAGACCAGGCTATATGCGCACGGGATCATACCCTTCTTTGTCCTCTTTTCGGTAGTGGCCTTGCGGGCGGACCTGGTCTTGGTTTCTGTGGAATATCATCGGACGTGAGCTCAAGGTCGGGTGGTGGGGAGGGAGCGGAAAGCGGGGTGTTTTATAAACAACTCGCGAACGAAAATCAGCACGAACCTGTCTTCGTCTTGGCCATCGCTAGTCAATTGAAAAGAGAAGACGTTCGAAGTGGAGGGAGGGATTTGGTGGTGGTTTGTGGTTAAGGGAAGGGGAAGGGAGTGGGCAGTTTGGCGACAGCTTTTTATTATCAGGCGCGTTGACATCACGTGTCCAGAGACCGTGCACGATCACGTGAAGGCACCCGCGTCGATCGTTTTTCCCGCGCTTCCTGGCACTTGCCGAGGTATATAAAGCAGGGGCTCGCGCTCGAGGCCACCCACCCTTTGCCCCCTAACTGTCTGACGTCTGTGCAATGTCCATGTTCCTCTTCTCCCAAATACAATGCGTTTCTTCGCAACCCCGAAAAGTTCGGTGCTTCCATCCCAGTCCTTGAGCGGGTCCAGCATTTTGGGCCTCGTGGCTAACATGCGGGACCGACCGTTCTAGCTGATGACCTGGACTGACGACGATTCTTTCCTTACGGGATTTGACGTGTTGGTTAAATCGATAAGTTGCGCCGACCCGTCTCAGCTCTCAAGGGGGGAAGCGTGCCGGCGCCAAACTGGCTTCGACAGGTGACGGTGTCATTTGCTTTCAGAGGTAAGTGAATGAAGCTGGCCCATGGAAGGTTCAGATACTTCTGGCTTATCTAGGCGAATGAGGAGGTTCATCTCAACACTGATCACGCTTTAGAACCCGGGCACGACGGGTTCGTTCAATGGGCTTTTCTCTTCCTTCTTCCGTGATGCTTGCCAACCGCCGAGAGTCGTTAATAGGGCCACATACTTGAACACGCGTTTGGCTAGTATACTTTCAGTCAGCTCCCTTATCTGAGAAACCCCCTTATCTAGGAGCAGCTACCCACGCTGCTCAGATAGCCCCCTTAGGCAGCAGCCAGACCGTTGGGCAACCAGGCACCGGGGGCCTCGCCTGCGCCGCCATCATTCTGAGACCATGACACCGTCTAGGCCATCTAATTAGTCCTGAGTTGGCATGCACGCCGCCACAAAACTCGTGCGTCTTGTTTTCCGGGAGAGAGTCGGGGTTTCCGACTCGTTGGTATCACAAACTCTGACCCGTGATCCTAACCCTGGATCAAGGGTTTCACAGCTCCGGCGCGAGGGGGGTGCTGAGTTGCGCGGCAAAACGTGTTTCGCGCAAGGGCCCTCCTGCCACTGGGGCTGTGGAAACATCACCGTGAACTCCGTCTTGGACGGGCTCGGCAACAGACGGCAAACGTTGTTAACTCCTACATCCAGTCTCGTTATTCTGCACTCCATGGCCGAGACCGGCCTCGAAATTACATCGAGCTACTCCGCACGAGGATCTTTCTCGGACCCACAGTGTTGGATCATCCGCAACGTCAATTTGACGACAGGGCCTGTTGGCGGCAGCATGCTAGGTTTATTCCTGTCCGCTTTCTTGCCAAGTTCCGTGTGGTGGAAGCGCCTCTGGTTACCTCCCTCGGTCACGAGTTGTCAATTTATACGGCCCGCATCGAAGCACCGTCGTCCGTTCTGGTCTAGTCCTGTTATGCGCGATCCACGTGGCCACCAGATCGCGCCCGCGTCAGGTCTGGCATTGGACATGTCCGTGATGTTGTACATATGCGTGGGGAACCAGAGAGGGGATGACAGACGAGCGTCTAAGTCAAATACCCCGCACCCGCGAATTCCTTCGGTCTCAAATTGGAGGCCAACGTTTGTCCGGTCGCCGGTCAACGCAAAGATAACCAAGGCTCGAACCATGTAGAGTTCTTCGTGTTATCGTTTCTTCATAAATGATTCCAGCTTGTAAATCTGAATTTTTTCTATAGCATTTGGA
>QFEV01005632.1:0-11048 GCA_003316405.1 Thelephora aurantiotincta
GGGCGGAGTGATCGGCTCGCGGCGGCCATTTGAACCCGATGAATCAATGATCTCCAGCAAGTCCGACGACCATCCGAAATGCTCACCGTCAGCACAGCGCTGATAACCGATGCCGGTGCGGGAAATTAACTGTGCCCCATCGATTCCATCATCAAGGCTCGAGTCGCTGAAAAACTCACGAAGGCGGACGAGGTTCGAGCGGAAACAGACCGACCATGGAAGGCATCGACTGGAAGAAGATAGCCCAACCGTATACGTCATTCCAGCAATACCCCAGCAGGAGGTCTGTAGTCTACGGTACAAAAGGTACATCCAGATCGCCCATCGTTAATCCACTGACCTATCACTCGCAGGAATGGTCGCCTGCTCCCAGCCGTTGGCTGCTGAGGCTGGGTTGGAGATTCTTCGCAAAGGAGGTAATGCGGGTAAGTAACCTCCCCCTGATTAGGCACAGAAATTCCAACTGAACACCGACCGTGGTTCGACAGCCGATGCTGCTGTTGCGGTCTCCGCCGCCTTGAACGTGACTGAGCCAAGTAACTGTGGGCTTGGAGGGTACGTTCGTGCCACTCGCGTGAGCCCTGCAAGGGGACATACGATCTTATCTTTCATTGCCACAAGAGACGGGTTCTGCCTATTCTACGACGCGAGAAAAAAGCAAGTAAACGCATTGAATGGCTCCGGTCACTCACCTAGGAAATTAAACATCGACTACGTTCGGTCGCGAGGTGTCAAAGGACCCCGTATCCCCTCTCACGATTTGAACTCTGTCACAGTGCCAGGTGTGTTCACATCCGGAGGCATCAGGTAAATCTTCACAGCAGAAATCAGGATGCGCGGGCCTATGGGTAGATGCCGTTGAGGCTTTCGGGACCCTCAAAATCGCGGACGCTTTGGAACCAGCGATTAAATTAGCAGAGGAAGGGTCCGTGCCGCTCATTTTCCACCTCCAATCCGATCTTACTTTAGCGTTTCTTCTAGGGTTCCGGTCTCGGAGCTGCACAGTAGTGCAGTAGGTGTCAGTGTTTTATGCAACAAACAACTGCTTGATACGCGAATACTAGTGGCAAGATTCAGAGAAGACAATCAGGGAAGCATCGCCAGATGGAAACGAAATGCTTCTCAACGGACGTGCTCCACTCCCGGGAGAGCTCGTGAAGTTCCCCACTCTTGCGCGGTCCTTCCGTGAAATCTCCACGCACGGAAAGGACGGATTTTACAAGGGACGGATCGCCGAGGAAATCGTCAAGCTTGTCAAGAGCAAGGGTGGCGTCATGGAGCTCGAAGACTTGGCCGAGCACAAGTCGGATTTCGTGGAACCGATCAAGTACACTTATAAGAATGAGATAACCGTGTATGAAGTGAGTGGCACGATTGATTGGGACACGTTAATCCGCTAAAAAAAGAAATATAAGTGCCCCCCGAACGGACAAGGTACATTTCCTGAGACATCCGTAATCGCGACTGCGAAATCCATTCACTCTACATTTAGGCGTTACTGCTTTAATAGCACTGGGGATCCTAGAGCAGCTCGAAGCCCAAGGATTGGTGAGACCGTTACACGAGATGGTTCACAACTCTGGCGAATATCTTCACACTTTGATCGAGACCATGCGGTTCGCGGAGAATTTTTTCTTGCTCCCCTTGTCATGGCTAAGTTAGTTACATTCGTAGCCTTGCATTCGCAGGTATATGGTATGGCTTTTCGAACGTTTGTTCCCTTCTGACCTGGAGCAGATTCCTTGTGGTACGTTTCGGACCCGAATAAGGGAAAACTACACATCCAAGAACTCCTTGGAAAGGTATGAAATCATCCACAACCCGCCCCCAAGCCGCATTGATGGGCACTTTTAGGAGTATTTGGCTCAACGTGCGAAACTTTTTAACCCATCAAGAACCACCCGCTTTGACCACGTAAGGACCCACAATCCGACTCTTTCCGGGTGTTGAGGCATGTCTTTCCAGGGAAACCCTGTGATATCTTCGGATACAGTCTACTTCTCGGGTAAGGGTATCCTTCGTGGACGAGTCGCCAAATACATTGACACGATTACAAAGTTACCGACGAGTGGGGGAACGCCTGTAGCTTCATCCAGAGCAACTATACAGGTCCGTACAACCAAGTTGACCGGATGCGGTTTCGCTGTTTACTGATCTCGAACACTCGCCCAGGCTTTGGCACAGGGGGTGCGTCCATTTTCTTTGCCCTATTAAGGGGTGTTGGTTGAAGTGAGTTCATCCAGCCGTTCCTCACGGATGTGGATTTACCCTCCACAACCGCGGGTCTTGCTTCGTTTTGGAGGAGGGACACCCAAACGCCCTCGAGGTGACTTGATCTCCTGTATGTCAATTTCTGGTTGTATCTGACAGGTTGCAAGGGCGGTAAACGGCCATACCACACGATCATTCCTGCATTGGTCACACGAAATGCCGATCTCTTCATGGCCTATGGCGTGGTGGGAGGCTTCATGCAACCGCAGGGACACGTTCAGGTCCTGTTGAGCATCTTGCGTGGGTTTAATGTACAGGCAGCGTTGGATGCCCCTAGATTCTGCATCGACGCAGAACCGATCGGTTACGAGGATTCGGTAACTAAAGTTTTCCTTGAGGAGGGCATTTCTCCGGATGCTGTCGATGAATTAAGGAGTGAGTTGTCCTAGTAAGCTGTGTCCCAAACGGTTACCAACTTCTGCAGGACTCGGACACCGTGTCGAATATCTAGTAGGAAACTCGAGGTATCAGTTCGGCCGTGGGCAAATCATCCAGAAGAGACCTGACCCCAATGGTCGGCTTATCTGGGCCGCAGGATCCGATCCTCGCGCGGACGGCCACGCGGTGCCTCAGATCTGACGTCGTGTTACAGAGGCAAATGTTGGATCTAGGGTAGTACCTATTTACAAGAGCAATGGAAAACAGTCTAGTACAAGTTAAAGAGCACATTAGGAACATGACAGGAACAACATGGTGGATGGTGCAAGTGGTAGCAAAAGGATGGAGTAGTGCAGGAGTACGATTAAGCCGTCTTCGATACTCGTACCCTGGTGGTCCTAGAACTACCGCGGGCGGGTACGCCAGTCTTTCGGGCGTATTGACCAGTGGACCACGGCCTGCTGGAAACAGAGGTCGGCGAAGCTGTCACGGGTTGTGCTTCTGACTGATCCTGTTCTTGTTGTGGGCGTTGCTCTACTGGTTCTTTCGGCTTTGGGTGCAGCTTCGCCATCTTCTTGGCAAATGCTTCATAGCCGATGGACTTTTCCAGGGGCCACTTGGTTGAAGGGATGCGACCGTGCGGGTCGAAAGGCATGGAAAAAAAAATAGCTTCTGGGACCGCAGGCTTCCTCTGAAATTCGATATGACAATCCTCTACCCCGAGTGTGAGCTGTAAAATTTCTTTATCTCCTTCTGGTTCGGGGCTCTCCTCTTCTGGGGGCAGCTGAACGTGCTGCTTATAGGGATATAGGGGTAAAGTGCGGGTGGCGAAAAATGGGATGGGTTCGGAGGTCAGCGGGGGCAGGGGGGCGACTTTGGGTTCGTAGGGGTGAATTGAGTGGAGTTCTCCCTGAAGTTCCGATAAGGGCTGGTCTAAGAAAGTCTCATGCTCAGAACGAAAATGATGACCGAGCCGAGTCTCTCTGAGAACATCAGTACAGTCTCAAGTGGAAGATAAATTAGTTGGAGAGGCACAGGAGGAAGCGGTGGGATACCTTTGATTGGGCACGGCAGCTTGAGGTTATTCAAATGACCGGTGAGAATATGCCCGCGAAGCTCGTCCGTGTCCTGCGTGATCTTGTAAAGCAAATTACATCCGGACAACTTGCATTCCTGAACAAAAAGTCAAGGATACGTAGATGGGGTCGACTGGCAGAGACTCACAGTCTCGCCCTCGCGACAATGAACCGTCAACACGTGCTATATCATATGAGATCGCGTCGTAATTGAGGTGTAGAACTGCCCCTAGCACACCGAGATATGGATGGCTGACCTGTCGGAGGCTATGCCAACTATTGAGAGTGACTTTGCAAGGACCGCCAGGAGTTCGACCGGATCGTTTGAGAGTCCAGCCACATTGGAAAGCCCAGAGCCTTTCCTTCGCGAGTTGGATCGCAAGGGGGATTGTCACCAGAACTTCGCTGTCCGCATCCATTTTGGCTCGGGCAGAGGTTATCGAAAGAAAGCCGCGGTGAGCCACTTGCACTCCTGGGTGAGCCTTGGGCCCTTCGCCAGTGAGACGATCAGAGCTAACAGGAATTCATCCGTTCGGGACGTCACCCCTCCACGTGACACACCATTTGTTCCGCCTCTGTGTTTTCCCACGTTCACACCTTCTCCCAACTCCAGCGTCATGGCAAACCCGTGGTCCGCGCTAGCTGATGAAGACCTCACCCCGGAATGCACCCATTCGTACCTGGACTCTGTCATCAACGACCATTGGGCCGCTGCCGCATGTTTTGACCGACTCGTACCCGATATTGCCACCCAACGTACCCTCATTGACATCGGCCTAAGACGGTCTGCGTCCGCACTGACACAGATCTACGACATTTATTCCAACACTGCGTCAACCTCTCAGTCGCAAGGGGACACGAACCTCCTTCTTGATCATTTCCGGAGGGTGCCACTTGATGCCCAAATGTGCCACATCAGAACCTGTCTGTGGGAACGGCTGGATAGGCTGAACACCTATGTCGAGTTGCAAAAGGAGCTGATTGCGAAGGATCCTGGAGATGAGGCTGACGATGAGTGGGAAGATGACCCGTGGGCAGACGACGGGGACTCACAGCAGAAGGAAAGCCCGGAGGATAAGCCGACCATCCTCTCTCTCCCCGGCTTTTTAACGGACGACCTGCTTGTAACTGCCCTATCCCTCGCCGCACAAGAGCAGTTTCCTGCTCTTGGCGTTCTAGTAGACCGTCATGGTATTACCCTATTCCCCCACCGTTTCACAATCCTGGAATCCATTCCCGAACATGCGTCCCCTTCCGATTATCGACAATTCCTGCCAACATACGATCCTTCCAAGGACTGTGAACAACGATGGACATCCGGTCTCTTCCGTCCAGATACAGATTGGACGGAGACTCCAAATATACAATCCGCTCTGGAGAGAGTTGGGGTTAAACCGCTTCTCTCTCAGGAACATATTCCAGGCGCAGTCGAGGCACCACTCTTATCACCTTCCCTCCTCCAATGGTATCGTGACCAGATCGACAGGATCATCTCGCGGACAGGAATAGTCGATACTGCACTTACGCTCGCGCAACATGGTGCTTCCTCCGGTCTTCCTGGGCTTGATGAAATCGGGGAGGATCTCAGCCTGCTGTCCCGCTTGATCTATAATGTCCTTCGACCCCCGGCAGAAGACGATGATCACACACTAAGCGGCTGGTCCAAGATGAGCCCTCCGGAAGTTGTTCGATCGTATCTCTCTCACTCCACTCCCCCAACTATCGTAAAGAACATCCAACGATTGGTCATCCCTTATCTCTTTGTTCTCGAATCCCGCGCGGAACGCTCTGGTAACCCAGACCCTTCCTTGCGGAACAGGATACTCTACGAATACATCGTAGATGCCCCACTCGAAATTGCTGCCTCCATTTTCGAGGCGTCCAAGCCAATCCTTCCTGCAGCAGAGCGCCTCATCAAAGATGACGAAGATGTTGCTCGGATAGCCCTCGCGCTGTTATACGGGAGCGATAGCCTAGATGACTGGGCCACCATGAACCGCATCTTTGAGTGCATGCCTGCGTGGGACTCCGAGTATGTCGCTGATGCAGACGAAGAGGACGAGGCGGATACAACCATTGCATCGCTTGGTGCTTTTGTTACACCCTCAACATCGCAAGCCCGTGTCACCTCTTCCGACCTTCTACTCTTCTTCCAACCCCTCCACGCCTCATCTCTCTCACGTATCCTCGACGTTCTCGATGTTCATCTCGAGTCGGCAGAGATCCTTTCGAGGTGGAATGTCCCGGCGAAGTTACGTTGGTTCCTCCAGAGCGCCGATAACGGAAACGAACAACGGTCATGGGCGAGGAGGATGGCTCATCGCGCCGGAGGACCTTTAGACGAACCTGATTCCCCGGAAGAATACGAGTGGCTGTTAGAGGATATGATCAAACTGTCGAGTACGGGTGAAAGTGGGCTGCGGAGTGCCTTTGGTCTCATTCCCAAGGATGAAATCATTTCTATTTTCCTTACTGGATTGCTGAATTCCGGAAGTAAGTGTGCCTTTTCTGCCGACCATTGTATGTAACTCAACCTTAATGACTTTCCTAAGAGTTTCGGATCGCCAAAACGCTTCTTCATGCACCACACAGTAAAATCACCCTGGGTTCAACCGCCATTGAGGACATCTGTCTGTCATGTTCTCGTGAGTTCTATGACAACGCCACAGATGGCAACTACAAAGTTGGCGACATGAGTATTGCCTACAACTGGTGAGTGATTTTATGTTGCGCCAAGCTCGGGTACATGTTGACAATGGCATCACAGCTTGACCGTACCCAAGCCTTCGGAACGAATTATTAAAGAACAAGAGTTTATCGAAGCCACGTCCCGCATCTGTTCATTCAACGTCACATCACTCCCAGGAATCCCCATCTCCCCCATCGAGATTCGCCTTACCAAAGATCGTCTATCTTTGGTGTCAAGGGTTCTCTCTAATAATAGCGAAGCCTATAAGCATACCGAAGTCATTCTTGACCTCGTCCGAAAACTCGGTTTCAAGGACGACTCCACGGCGGAAGTCAAGGTGCTTGGGATGATCTCCGACGTCGCTCTCCAGAACGAAGATTTCGGCAGGGCGTATAAGATCGATAAACAGATCATCGATTTCATCGTGGGTTTGAAGGACAGCGGCGCGGATGTGGGAGTTGAGGTGAAGGAGGCTTGCTGGGTGGCATGTTATCAGCTCGGAAGGCAACCCGAGTTTGAAGATGTGGAGAAGAAGCTGTACCTCCTCGGACATGCGCTTCGGCTTTGCCCTCCAGAACGGATCGCCGATATCCTCGCCGCGTGGCGCCGGGTTGACCAAGAAGATCTCGAGCTTCGCACAGAGGAACTGAGCAGCGCTAAACCGTTCCCTTCGAGGATCGGCAAGCGCGGTCGAGAAGGGCGAGAGGAGTCTGGAATCGCGCTCAAGTCGATTGCGGATCGCCTGCAGAAGCACATGCCACCTTCACCTCTGGTTCACACTCCCGACGCGGCGCTATTGGCGAGCAAGACCTTCAGTCACATCACCGCCAACTTCCCGTTCTCGGTTCGGAGCAGCAGTCGCGCGAGTCAACGATCTGCCAGTCCCGCCAGTCCGATGATCAACCGGGTGACCTTGGAACAAGACGATGGCAGACCGTCGACACAGGCGAGCAGGGTTCTCCAAAAAGGCATCGGGTGGCTGATCGGGGCGGACGGAGAGTAGGTTCTGACGTGGTTCTGTTATAGTAGTTCGAACAAGCGTTGCACATGTCTTTGCATTTTGTTTACCACCCGCTAGTTCTGTTCTTAATGTGCTTTACAGAGCGTTAATAATTATGTGGGATAGAGTGCAGTATACACACGTGGGCGGAAATTGCAAAAAAGTAGGACCTTGTTTCCGACCCATGATAGCGATGAGCGACCAGTCTGTCACGGCACGCCTCGTGCACTCAACAGTCATTCGATGGGGAAACTGCGTTCACGATCCACGCGTTTTGTGACGCAGAGGGAGAGTAAGGTCAGTCATCTCAACACTCTCGTCGCATAATAAGCGAAATCAAGTAATCAGGAGGTTGGAATGAAAACGAGCGTGCGCTTGCGATTAATTCCAGAGGTAGTTGTACATGTGTTACAAAACACTCGATCGATGGGATAGAGAGGGTGGGGACAAACCAAACGAAGGGAGCGTCGATAGAGCGAAAAAAGGAGAGAGGGCGATCCGGAATACAATGCTTAACTAAGTTTTGGGGCGTATCGATGCCTCGACAAATATATCCCGAGTTTCAAGTCGAATAAAACGCGAGGAGAGGATGAAGGGAAACACCAAGAACAATGAAAGGAGTGTGGGAGAGTTAACTATGAACTGGATTAAGATTAAAGGGGAAAACCAAGAAAGTAAGGCTGTACAATTATAGGTATCTGAGTGGGGGGTGGACATCACAGGAGCACCCGGCCAAAAGGGAAGCGAAAGGTAACGCCAGACCACATCCACGGACACTGTCGAGCCTGGCAGCGAGACCCGAGAGCCCGCGCCGTTTTACCTTGAAGAGTTGACTACGGTGTAAGCCCGGGGTCGATGCCCGACGCCGCTACTGGGGACTCCTGGGGCTCTGTGATGACCGATGGTGTTGCTTTTCTTCCGACCTCTACCGCAGACTTCGCAGTATCTCCCAGAGTTCTCGGCTTGCCGCATCCCTCTAATCTCCGCTTTGAGATCCCGAATCTGATTCTCCAATTCCCAAATGTGTCTTTGCCAATCCTCCTTAGCGTCAAAAATCCGCCCTTGGAGAGCGCGGATGACGTCTGGTCGACTGTCGTCACTACTCGACTTGGCAGAGGTGACAGTCATTGGCCGAGAGATCTCCTCACGCACATCGCGGAGCGAGGCAGAATCCGGGCTCTGGGGGGAGATCCCTCCAGACCCGGTCGCAGTTGTCGGCGTACCGGAATCTACATCCAACGCAGGCTCGGAAGGCGTTGCATTATCTATACCCAAGAGATGGTCCGCAAAATGCGAACTAAACATAGTGGAGACCGGCCGCAAACTCAATGCAACAAAATCCGTCTTCCCTGGCGGCGCACTCTGTGCTTTGCTGTCGTCACCGTCCGCTGGGGAAGTAAAACTTGGTTTGGGAGGCTGAAGGGGGTTTGAACCTAATGAGTTCGATGGATGGTGGGTCTGGGTGAATTGCCGATTGATACCGGGATTACCTGTATTGATGTACAAGGGGGGTACCACGCGCTTCGGGCTCAGCTTGGAGTGAGGAGAATGAGCATCGACTGTGCTTTCGGGTGACGTGGGAGAACCAACCGGAGAATCGACTGTAGGGCTGATTGGGGGAGCGGGAATACGGTGCGTTGGTAGTCGGGGGGTTTGCGGAATGGGAGGCTGAGGGTCCTCAACAGAAAAGCTCGGGACATCCGGAGGGGGTATTGCTGGTGTCTTATCTTTGCTGAACATTCTCATGAAACCGCTCTTCTTGTGTTTCAGACTCTTGACCCCGTGCCCGAGAGCGCTCCCCGACACTTCTGGGAGCTCACTCCGCTGCTTGGCCTGACGATTGAAGTCGGGAGCAACGCTTTGAATGACACCCTTCGCCTTTCCGCCGCTACCAAGCGAGCGAATGTGAGGACGGGGCGGGGGCGGAGTCGAATAGTCTGGCTGTGGGACCACGGAACCCAATTCAGTACTAGAATCCAACTGTGTGAGGCGCCGTTGAGCTCGAGCCTCCTCCAAGGAGATGAGCGAGAATGCAACTTGAGTCTGCTCTTGCCATCCAGGAATGGTGCCAACGTTTTCCCGTAGTCTTGGATCGAAAGCAACGTCCTGGGGGGGCAGGGGAATGGGTCCAGATATTCCCATATCGCGGGCATACGACTTGGCTTTAGAAGATGGGTTCTGTGCCAGAGAGTTACTGGTCGTCGCAGAAGATGTCAACGTGGCTATGGATGCACTACGAGAGAATGATTCCTCCGATTGGGTGTCGAACGACACGAAGGATTTAGGGTAGATAGAATCTCTAGTACGAACTCGAGAGAGTTCGGGGTTGGCGTAAGGGTGTGAGACGGGAGAGGGCGTGCGATTCGTGAACATAGAGACAGTATCTGCGGAGGCGTTCCAATGTTCCGACCTCGGAGATGATGGGCCTTTCGGCATGGGAGAGTACATGACGGAGCGCGGACTAGAGGATGCGGTGTTAGAATTCGACACAGTGCGGGTCCTTATTTTGGGGAGGGACAGCTTCTGACGGAGGGAGGTTTGTACCATGACAGACTGTGGAGAGACCAATGATGCGGATGACATCGAAGTCTGAGCCAAGCTCCTGAGATGGTCGGACCGGTTAGCTTGCCTGGTGAATGGGGGTCCTTGCGCTCGATTACTCACTGGAAAGCACCACCGAGGGAGTACTGAGGCGCATCGAGCGATTTTTTGTTTGATCTGGAAGACTCGGCACTTGGTCGAACGTTGAAGCCCTTGATGCTTCGTTTTGAACGCGAAGGTGGTCTGTCGCCGCTGCCACGTTCGGGCTCTTCTTCCTGGATGTCATCCCCGCCTGCTTCCCACGGGGCCTTGGAGTGGAAGCGCATCTTGATTCCCAGCATGCTGATCCGGTGCTCGGGTTCGTCGTCGTCGGTCAATGAGAGGTCGTCTCTAGAACCGTACGTGTCCTCTGTGTCATAGGTTGTGCGAGCAGTCGCGTAGGAGACACGAAGGTTTTCGGAGAGGTCGAGGACGCTTGGTTCACGGTCCTGATCGTCGAGAGTTTGAATCGGAGTAGACTGTTCGACCTCGTCGAAAGAACGGGGGGTAAAGGGGGAACGACTGTAGACTGAAGGGGAGTCTGAGACGTCGGAGACAGAGGGAAAACGAGAGTGGTGAAGGGTAGAGTTGGAGGCTTGTCTCCGATTGAGGAGTTGCCTGATGTGGTCGTCATTTGGCGAGTTGTAGGGGCTCATTGTCTAGGCCGACGTCTGCAGAAAACACCCTCAAGTCGTCCTGGGTCGTCTTGTCGTCGTCGGTGGCAGGGTCGCCAGCGAACGGAGAGGACGACTGGTCGGGAAGGGGTAGGTTAGAATAGAGAAGAGATGTGACCGGGTGTCACCTCAGGCCCAAGCGTCCCTCATCATTCTGCACACATGACAGGCACCGTTCCAATCTCCCTCCCCTCCTCTGCAGCAGGTAGGGCATCCGGCAAGGGCTGGAAGGACCAAAAAACCCCAACAGTGTCCGTCTCGACTCCACAGGAAAAAATCGTCGCAAAGGACTGACCGCGGACCTCTCCATGCACACAGCCGATCCCAACAGTCCAAGGGCCACACGACGAAATGGCAAGAGCGGATAAACAAGACACAGA
>QFEV01005654.1:11179-36333 GCA_003316405.1 Thelephora aurantiotincta
CTTCCCCCCCTCTCCCTCGAGATGTCCCCCCCGGTGTTGCCGTAGGTCACCGTAGAATTGTGCCCGGCGCACAGCTTTGTCTGGCCCTGAAAGGCCATAGTGCCATTCTCTCCCACATTTCATCATCCTATCAATCAGCACATAACACGAGGACTGGCACGCCTCGCACGCGATCTTCATAATCCATCTGTCTTGTTTCGCAGAGGCTTCCGTTTCTTACCCATATCAGATTAACGTCCCCCCGGCCTTCCCCAATGACCGTCCCAGGCGTCCTCTCATCGCACGTCCTTCCACCAACAAACGAAAGAGCGCGCTAATCCGCACCACGGCGTCAGCACAGGTCCCAGCGATGCCCCCTGTCCCCGTTGTTCTCGCCCCCGCTATTATCTGGCCAATACCAACCATTGCCTGAAGCATCAGTGCATTGACCATCTCTCTCTCCGTGGCATTTCACATCTTCTTGATGATCCTGATGATCCTTATGCGTCAGCTCCTACGCTCATCATCGAACAACTAGTACCCTTCTTAATTTGTCGATCCTATTCCTCTCCACACCGATCTCTTTCAATGGGCTAGAAAAGTCTGAATAAACGCAAATACTTCACCCCATAGCAGCAGTTCGTACGTACGGACCCGTGTCATTCTCCCTCAGCGTCCAAAACAGTGTACACCATGGCTTCAGAAAGTGGGCGGCGGTAATTCAAGGCGTGACTGTCCAACCGATCAAAGCTACACCCTGTTCTTGCGCCCCAGGGCCAGAGCAAGCCCGCTGCCGTTACAGAACCCGAGGAGAACCAGACCAGACACGTAAAAATCATACCAATTTTCCCATTCGACAGTCGCAGATCGAGCTGTCGTTGATCACCCGCATCCACTTTGAGTTGGGCTTGTTTGATGAACTGCAATGGACATAAACATGACATACGCTCGTCCCGAGCACGTTCATATCCGAGTCCCAGAGATAAGGTTCGAGATGTCAGAGTTAGTGATCCAAACGATGACGCTAACACCTTTCCATTGAGCACCTACCCATCGAGATACGACGCACGATTAACCGTTCGAAAGCGAGCCTGGCCTGCTTGTTTCGTGCTGTTTGCTGTATGTAAGGCGTGTGTGCCATAGGAAACCATATGGCCCATAGTACTACCTGCGAAGGCGCGGACAACCCCAGACTCACATCATTACCCCAATTTGCGGTTTCTCCACGATATAGCGACCGGAAATCCAACTGGTTAGGCCCTCAGGCATACGCACCGATCCCATCTGTCGTGTACGAAAACGTATCTGGACGCCGGAGAGTGTTGGCCGAAACGGGGGTTCCACACTCCCCGAGAGGACGGAAATGAGCGACCCCGCCCCCTTCGCGAGAAACGAAGCAGATAAGGTTTGTAGAAATGTCCTGCAAGGCCCAGGCATGCGGGTCACCTCCGAGCACGACACCTCGTAACTGCGTCCCGTCTCCTCGTCCAGCCTCAGTGAGCACATACCTGACGAAACGGATGAGGAGATAGTGGCCAGATCTCGGATGTGCCTCGGGGAACGAGAGAATCAGAAATCGTTATCAGAAGAAGCACCACGAGACCGGCTTCTAGGAGGAGTGAGGGTAGGCGAAGGCTTCTGGAGCCAGGGGAATAAGGGTAAATTTGTATATCGCTGTTTGCCACTGCTTGCCCGGATACTGTATCGTGGATAGCTTCGAAAGTCGGACGTTAAGGGGAACAGTCACGCTGGAACTTCGCCTTGATACGAAGCAGACGCTCAAGATTGGAGGAATCCTGGTAAACGATCCAAACAGATCCACTTTCAGCGGGAAAAAGAGGGATACGCAGGAAACCAGATCGTGGTCCTTGTGTCGTTGGACATGGACAGGCGTATTACGTCTTAGGAGTTCTGGCAAGCCCCGGAACCAAGAGACCGAGGGCGGCAATGTATTCCTAGTGGGACCGGTCCGCACTGCAGGCCCGACAGTGGACACGGGTATTGGCTCAAGTTTTTGCCCCCACTTTCCACGGCCGACCACTGCATGCGATAACGTGGCGGCCGGACTGGAGACGAAAAGAAAGGATGCGTGGCGTAGTGAAAGGAGGGTCTGGTCAAAGATCCGGTCAGAGCCGCCATCATCAGAGACGTCGAGCACGTGGCAGGTCGAAGAAGGCGGAAGGTAGGGCGAGGAAATGCCCAATGAAGACACGAAGATTTTGGAGGTGAGGGAGATGCCCGAGAACGTGAAACCGCTACCAGACGTGTGCGACGTGTCTTACTCGGGTCAAATCGACGGTTTGTTTCGTAACTTTCCGTTATAGGCGTTGCTTGTTTTGCTCCTGCTAACCAGGACCAGGACGCCCATATACGACCTTCCATCACTTCTGGTTCCTACCGTAATGCCACCGGTCCACTTACGTTTGTCCATCTCTTCCTGATTCTGCGCCTCATCCTGCTGCGACTCTTATTTCCGAAACCCGATGGCTCCAACAGATCCGGGGGAACAGGGAACCAACCCTGCTCTCGCTGCGGGTCGGACAACCCCTCATTTTACCCTTATATCAAGCCCTGAACCCTGTGTGCCCCGTACGACGACATTGGAAACGTTCTGAACCGATTGCGACGTGGTTTGCCTGGGGAGGCACCGTTCTCGAAAGCAACGAGATAGCATCATCAAAAAGCCGCGACCTTTGGTGACTGATGCTTCCCAGCTCACGGAGGCAATTTTTGACACCCCCCTTCTGATCCCACCGGTCTTTTCTTACGTCTTGAACGGTTTCGCATGATTTTAGAGTTTCAGTTCAGGGTACCTCGCCCCTGCCCCATTCTCGGCATCCCTCTCTGGCATCCTTTGCTGGCATGGCCCCCTCGGTCACAACTTTGTTTCCGCCTGTGGTAAAACGGGAGGACACTCGTTAATTTGATTTCGGTCATTGATAACGGTCCGTATGACAGATACGGCATACCAACCCTCGAATCTTTACCAGCCGACAGCATGCGTCCAGATCCCGGCACCTCCCCTCCTCCCCTCGCCAACTCCCCGGCTTTCGATAAACGGTTCCCGACGTCTTGCACTGCACCTACCCAGATCTTTGGCACGGCGGTAGTCCGATCTTTCTTCGTCCGTTTAGGATCTCACGTCAACACCTCTCCATCAAACACCCGGTCACCAGCTTGCTGGACTCGTGATCCTTTCCTCGTTTTGGCATGGACAAAACCCTAGTAGTGGCCCAAGTGCGCCTGACGTGTACATGTGATGTAAAGACCACACACCCCAACCACCCCAACCCTGGGAACACTAGCGACCCAACGCAAGCTCAGCGAACGTAAAATCTGTACGGTCCCTGCTGCATGCTGAGACCACACCATGGCGATTTCGCTGGCGTACGTCAGCCAACTCAAACGATAAAAGAGTAATCTTCCATTCTACCTCTAATTCTGCGTTGCGCATTGCCCAGGGTTGTGCGTAAAACCAGGAATATAGTCTACTAGGGTTTTGAATGAGCCACAGGCCACGATCGAATCTGGAGCAAGCCAATTTGACGGATTTTGAACCGCGTAGGTTTGAAGAAACCACATAGGGTATCCATCACGCTGTTGTCCACCACCTTAGGGCCATGTACCCGGTCTCTACAATTAAATCAGATGATCACCGATCTATCCCTCGTGGTCCCCACCACGGGCACGCTCAACTCATTCGAGGCCAAGGCTGCCACCAGTCAGGCCTTGTATGTAAAAAAAAACACTCCTCCCGAGTCATCTCGATCCCCCCCCCAATCCAACCCTCTTCATTATCCCGCGGGCCTTCTGGGTCTGGAGCGCGGAGCCTTTTCGTTCGCATATCATGTAAAGCTGTTCGTGAAGATTGCGGTGTTCCCCGTCGGACTCTCGATGTACCGAGTGATGGAGAGCTCCCAATAAGGGACGAGGGGATACGGTCGGAGAACGCCGATGTCCTCGCCCAAATGCCACGCTCTTCCGGCCGCGCTTGCTTGTTGTACTCCTCCGTGATGTTCTGAATTACTGATATGTGTTTTTCCGGACGGCGCGATCGGAACGAAAACTATAAACTCCGAACACCCCGCGGACCTCAGGCTGCGAGTTGATCGATTGACACTGCGTGTACGGGTCTGTCCAAGAAGATAAAGGTCTCAATCTGCTTGACACACGTCGCATGTGCGTGGCGTTCACCATCGTAACCAGAGTAGATGACAGAAGTGTATCCGTCCCGTCCAGTTCCCTGGTGGTATCGTCGATTGGCTCGGCCAGGATGGAGGCTGGGCGTGAAAGGATTTTTGGGCGCTGTGATTCGGAGCGCAAGCAGAATCAACACAAGCTTGGGCACATTGGGATTAACGCTTGCTGTGTCAGAATCAGTGCGAAACGACCCAGCAGGGCGAATTCTTCTGGTAGAGGGTCAAGCGCGAAGCTCACCGTATCCTATCTGGGAAAACCCTGGCCTAGGTGACGCCAGGGTCGCAGGAACGTTCGCGTTGGGCCCTGCACGGGGAGATCCCTTATGCGTTCATAAACAGTGGCTTCGAGACGGGGCGAACTTCACGGTGGATGGGTACCCAATGCCAGCGCCAAAACCGACGACACCCCAGCACGTTCGTGAGATATGACCACTCTGTCAATGAAAGCAGCGTGGTGAAACGTCGCACTAGAAGGTGGAGACGAGTCCTTGTTGCGACGACCGAGCGGTCTTGACAGGCCGACCGGACACCCAACCGGTTAAACCGCTTCTGATGAACGGTGGGAGTCGGGGTTCTCTGGGAATTAATTGCATCAGGTCTTGAGACGCTATAGGAACACAACCAAACGTAACCAGTTTCCCATTGGGATATGGGCGCTATGGTGCGAGGGAGGAGTTTCCTAGATGGCAGTCATGGAGTTGTCAGGTTACACGGGAACTCCTTCCAAACGGATTGCACAGCACGACGGACGCAAAAGCACCCCCTACCGGCATTTCATATCCAAGCAACCATTTCCAACTTACATGTATTTCTCGGGTTTATTTAAAACTTTCGCAACTTCGTGATCCCAAGTTCGCATTCGAGAGCCAGAGTGAGATATTGATGAGAACCGTCACCCCCGACCGTCAGCCAATACAGTAAACGCCCCGAGAGTGAGGGTCCGGGTAGTCAGTGTCCGCGGAGATGGAAAAATCGTTTGGGCGACCGAAAGAATCGTCGAGATTTCGGGAGTGGGATCAGCGAGAGCTTGATGTTCCTCGGTGTGTCGCCTGGTGGCCTGTGCTATCAAGAAAGGGTGAAACGTCAAGAAGCCACCGCAGCCATAGGCACCAGGAAATTTCCGTTAGGGCGTAGACAATAACTCCGAGGTTCTCGCCCGGGCTGGATGAGAATCGCGAGTGGTCAGCCTGGATGGGACTCTGCGACTACGGTTGCGAAAAACAATTGAAATCGTTTGCATCGAGCATACCTCCGGAGAGTCGCAGTGATGATGGTGCCCGGAAGGAGCAGAACGGATTATGGAGGGAAAGCCAGAAGGCGTGTACACGTTTGACGGTCACTGTGATCGACATAGGCTCTGGGGGGAAACCGACTGGTTATCGATATTCGCCTGTGTTCTTCCAGGGCGCGGTGGTCGCATCCTGTACCAATGGTTCTCTTGCTCACCCCTCGCAATCTCTGCGAAGCACGGGATGGCATACACTGCGATACTATTTGACCGTCCTAACTTACGTGACTGACAATTGAACGGGTTTGACGTAAAGTACTACAAGGCGAACACCCCTCCCGAACGCTCATCGAGACTTTGCCAGGCAGTTGTTGTAACCCCATGTCCGCCATCGGCAAGACTCTGTCCAGAGTACTCTGGGGTACTTTTCTCCCCGTTACATTCGCGTTCGTCTTTGCTGCTCTTTCTCTGTATCTCCGAATTGGTTCCCCGCCATATCTGTCGCTCGGATCATGGTTCAGCCCGAATGCCAACTTGGATACAAGATTTTCGAGAAACGTGTCGTCGTGTCCAGGTGGCGTTCGCGTTTCTCTTCCTTATCGATTGGTTCTAACGGATGTCGTAGGTTATGATCTAACCTCTGTTGAAATTTTCAAGCAAGGTCTCGTCGCTAACCTCGCCCTCGCTGGCGAGGAATGTCACGCATACGGGATTGATCACAAAAATCTCACGGTCGAAGTCACTTACGAAACTAATACCCGGTAGAACGGTCCAATTTCTACACTTGCACCAACTGACCCTACCCTGGTTTCTTGACTCACTGCAGCCTGCGCGTGAATATCCATGACGTTGAGAAGTCCCAATTCACGATTCCGGATACCGTAGTTGGATTACCCCCGCGGATTCCGGAGACCGTTGTTCAGTCGTCTGACCTTGTCTTCAACTACAAATCGTCGCCCTTCTCGTTCTGGATTACTCGCCGTTCAGACCCTCATGCTTTCCCATTGTTCGATACGCGTATATCCTCGTTGCCTAAGACTCCCGTGCCAGCTGTGATCCCGGATGTACCTTCCACGTCCCTGAATGGTTTCCCTCTAGTATTTGAGGACCGATATCTGCAGGTCTGCATTGACCACTTTCCGCAATGCAGGTTTCCTGAAGTATCTTACAGCTTACATCTGCACTTCCCCTTAACGCCAATATCTACGGCCTAGGCGAGGTCGTCTCCAGCAGCGGGTTCAGAAGAGACACTGGATGGGGCCATGGACGTGGCTCTATCCAAACGATGTGGAATAGAGATAGTGCTGACCCAATCGACGAAAACATGTACGTCCGTTCCCTTCTTTCCGTGACTCCCTCCGTATCTGAAACATTCCCCAAGGTACGGTAGCCACCCAGTCTATCTCGAGCACCGATTTCATGAAGATGCGGCCGTGCCTCGATCCCATGGTGTCTACTTGCACAGGTGATCACATCGTCCAGTCTCCGTTGGCAGCTTTTTGACGCAGCTCTCAGCGCTGCTGCATCCGATATACTCTTATTGACACCACCAGGCTCACCCACCTCATTGATCCAGTACAGAATGTTAGGTGGAACTCTCGATTTTTACTTTTTCTCTGGCCCAACCCCGTCTCGAGTGATAGAACAGTATAGCGAGGTTGTCGGTAAACCGATGTGGCAGAACGCGTGGGCGTTTGGTTACCAACAGTGTCGGTGGGGTTACGAGAACATATCGGAGTTGC
This sequence comes from Thelephora aurantiotincta, assembly GCA_003316405.1. Classification (NCBI taxonomy): domain Eukaryota; kingdom Fungi; phylum Basidiomycota; class Agaricomycetes; order Thelephorales; family Thelephoraceae; genus Thelephora; species Thelephora aurantiotincta. Next base: position 18,328 of record QFEV01005654.1, read on the forward strand.
GAGAGGTCGTTCGAAGGATGAATGAGTCGAAGATTCCCTTGGAAGGTTAGCCCGCGGTCCTCCAAACCACCCTGACCACGCCTACTTACGTCTTTCCAGTGATATGGAATGATATCGACCTGTACCTTTCGTATCGGGACTTCACGACGGATCCAGTTAGGTACTCAGCAGAAGATATCAGAGATTTCATTTCCGAACTTGCAGGTTTTTCTACGCGTGTGACCGGATTTTTGATTGATGTCTGTACCATTGTAGACCGCAAACGAACAACACTACGTGCCGATCGTAGATGCGGCGATTCCCGTGTTAACCAACAAGACCGATATTGTACGTGTGGGATGGGTACGCCTGAGATACTGTTCTGATACCTCACACCGCAGTACCTGCCTTATCAAACTGGGAGGGATATGTGAGTCCCCTAAATGATGGCTCCAACGTGATCTGCCTAAGGCGCTCTTCAGGGGTGTTTTCGTCAAAAATCCTGACGGAACAGAGCACATTGGCAAGGTAGCCAACTCACCCCGAGATATGCGCGCACTAATACGAAACTCTTCTAGGTCTGGCCAGGGTACACGGTATTACATTACATCCTGGACGCACTACGTCACCGAGCTCATTTTGTGCGAACGCCTTGAAACAGGTTTTCCCTGATTGGTTTGCGCCAAAGGCGCAGCGCTGGTGGACGAAACTGCTCTCCGATTGGTTCATCGCCGGCGTTCAGTTTTCAGGGATCTGGTTGGATATGAACGAAGTCAGCTCCTTCTGTGATGGGTCTTGGTTCGCACAATTCATTCTGGCATCCTTGATCTATGATGACTGTTTCACCGCAGTGGTACTGGCGCAGATCTGAGCAACACGAGTGTCCCGTTCTATCTCCCCGGGCATCCGAACAACCCCGTAATAGATTATCCAGAAGGGTACGTTTTTTCGGGTCTCATTTCGGTACGTTCAAGTAATTCTTCCAAGGTACAACGCCACCAAGTTCGGACCCAGCGGGAACATCACCGTCAATGGAACACACACATATGATCCGTCCGTGAGTATCGGTGGAGCGGGTAACGACGTTAACCCCGGATCCAGTGGCAAACCATATGGAAATGGACCTACGTACTCTCCAGCCAACGGTATGAAGTTCACTCTCCACTTGGGTGGCTTTTTTATGCGTATACCCCAGGAAACGGCCCACTATCCTCTCAGACGCTCGCGATAAACGCCACTCATGCTTCTGGCTTCAGCGAGTTAGACGTTCATAACCTCTGGGGGCTGATGAATTCCCGAGCGACGTTCGAGGCGTTAGTCGAGATTCGAAACGGGGAACGGCCTTTCATCATCAGTCGCTCGACGTTCGCTGGTTCCGGAAGGTGGGCAGGGCATTGGGTATGATCTTTTCGCGATTTCCCGTGAAGTTTTCCCCTGAATTTGAGCAGCTCGGAGACAACTTCAGCAGATGGGAGTATCTTCGCTACAGTATCCAAGGTGTCTTGCAGTTCCAGATTTTTCAAATCCCGTTCGTTGGAGCAGACACCTGTGGTTTCAGTAGGATTCGCTTCTTTGTTTCACAACGGTCATCTTCTGACGGGGCGTCCTCTGACCGCAGTTGGAAACACCGATGAGGAGTTGTGCAATCGTTGGATGACCCTCTCCGCCTACCTCCCGTTTTTCAGGAACCACAACATTCTATCGGCAATTCCCCAGGAGCCATATATCTGGGAGAGCGTTGCAGACGCTTCACGAGACAATATCGCTGTTAGATATTCGTTATTGCCATACTGGGTGAGTATGTTGGGAAGCTTCCCACCGGCTAAACCATGCGCCGGAGTCTAACGTTATTGGATTGGGGTGTTGTTCTTCGATCAAGTATACCCTGTTCGCGGATGCCTCAAGATATGGAACACCTCCCGTCAAGGCGCTGTTCTACGAGTTCCCAGATGAACCGGAGTTGTTCGCTGTTGACAAACAATTCATGATCGGGAACGCTCTCCTTGTCACCCCGGTCTTAAATCCGAACCTCACATCCGTCCAAGGTTCGAGGACTCCCGGTCTTTCATTTCCAGCTCAACACTCAAGGTAAATTTAGGTCATTTCCCTGGTAGAGGATCTGTCGTGTGGCGTGACTTCTTCACGCACGAACGGCCATCAGGCCACATGCAGACACAGGATCTCGAGGTACCACTGGGGAAGATTGGGCTTCACATTCGATCTGGGGCTGCTATCGTCCTTCATGAACAACCAGGGTACACAATCGCATCCACGCGTCGTTCAGACCTGTCTTTGCTCGTGTCTCTATCGGCGGGAAACGATGGTAGTGCTCATGGGAAGGTTTATTTTGATGATGGTGGGAGTCTGCCTCCGACCCCGTTCCGGGAGGTCGAGGTCTTTGCTAAGGGTGGAAGGGATGGGGGGAAAATATGGTTTGTGGGTGAGGGGGCGTACACGTGGCAATCAAAACTACAGAAGGTGGTTGTCCTAGTGAACGATGCCAGCAGCGAGGCTGGTGGGGGTTCTGGCGTTACAGAAGTGCGGGTTGGTGGTGAAAGCTGGAAATCGTGGACTTGGGACGGGGAGCTCGGGAAGTTGGTGGTAGAAAGGGCGGAGATTGACTTGAATGGGCCGAAGTTGGATGGGATAAGTTGGCGTTGACGGAGTGTGGTGCGTCATTGGCTCGCAGGGGCCACTTCCATGCCAGGACGGTGGGAGCAATGGACTCTGTGCGGGAAACGTAAGAGGCGGCCCACTTTCTGGATTTCCAAATGCCGTAACGTCGGCACATATACTTGAGAATTAGCTTTGCCTTGTTCCGCCAAACCGACGCTCAACGTCGGCCAGACCCCCTCCGCTGGCTGTCCTTCGCCCATCTTTTCCCCTTCTCCTCGATTCCTTCGTAGGCGGTTCCTGGAAAAATCCGAGCCCTGGTTCCGTCCCGAGCTAGTCTCGGCTAAGTCTGCCACCCAACAACGAACGACTCCCCGAGCTCCCCGCCTCTCTTCACCGCCGTCAACCATGAAGGTTCATGAGCTGGCGCGTTGGACGAGATTTGCTGCCAAGGGCGGCATTGGAAAGTGCACCGCGGTGCATGATTGCGTTGCACAGTCGTCAGACGATCTCATGTTTTTAAAGGTGTGTCTTCCCTCCTTGGCAGAGAATAGTCTCCAGACGTCCAAGTCCTCTCCGACCATATACAGGATGATGAGATCATTGTCCTCCTGCAATTCCGGGAACATTCGGACACATATCTAGTCAGTGTCCGCGTCTGTTTGCTCATCCTCTTCCGCTTACACCTCACCCGAATCCGCAGGGCTATTGCGAGGGTGTTGTCGGAAAATTCGAAGGTTCTCTCGTCAGGTTCCACGGTACACTCAAGCGACCGGTCCTCACCAAGCGAGTTTCTGGACGTCGAACTCCCAGCCCGTCCCGTTCCCGTCCCCCATCGAACAGTCCACAACCGCCACGGTCACCAGCACTTCAACTTGGACCTAAGGAAGACCCATCGTCGCCTGGTTCCCTGACTCCTTCGTCACCAATTGAACTCATACCCCCGGAAACCGCATTGCCACCTACATCTGCAGACACCGAGTCTCGGGATTTTGACGATGAACCGCAAGCGCCGCCATCATCGACCTCGTATTCACCTGCTTCCTCCGCGATCGAATCCGCACCTCCAACGCCCGCCGATCTTGATCCAAATCACCATCTTCAAGGAGATGCAGGATCAGAGCCGCGATTGGGCGGTAGCCCTAATCCCCTGGAGAATCCCACCTTTGACGACACCAAGGATCTGGACCTATCCTTCATCCAGTCAGAGGAGAGCACGAGACTGTCGATGGAGACAGTTGACGGGGCTGAAGGTATAGGATTGTCGCTTCTGCAAAATTTCATGGGTTCGGGGGGTGAAGGTGATTCAGACGCTAGCAGTGACACAGACATGGCGCTCTACGCCCGTCAGGGCTCCCCAGGTTCTACAGTTGATGAATGTGGCCTCAATTACGACTCAACACCCCCACGATCTGTAGACGGCCATCACCCGACTCCTCGACCTGCCTCGGCTTCTACTTCGCTCGCGAGCCCGGAGTCCCGCATGTCACGAGCTTCATCCCACCCTTCCGAATATTCGGACCACGGAGAAGAATGGGAGGGTGCCTCAGATATCTACGATGATTATCGATATTCTCGATTCTCAATCGCGTCTAAGATGTCCAGGTTCTCGAAAGGGTCGATGAAAGTTCCACCACCGATTCCTCTCTCCGGCAAGCGTCCTAGCACCGAACAGGAAGTCGTTCTCAAGCGTCCTGCTCCCCTAGACCTGGAACTGCGGTCACCCCTTCTTCATACCACCTTTGGTTCTCCCCTAAGTTCACCAGATGAACACGTTACGGGATCCACCACTTCAGCTTTCCCAAGTACCGCTGGGATAGCAACTACCATCAGATACCGGTTGGAGGGTGAGAGCAGCCCTGAGATCCCCACTACCACAGACGCGCATCTGGCCCCCACACGTGGAGGGAAAATAGTAGTTTCTGATGACGAAGAGGGCCCCGATCCCATTCCTGCTCACGATTTGCCTCATCCTACAGATATCGGGGATGAAACCTTCGATTCAACAACTTCATCCCACGATACAGGGGACGATAGTGTCGTCACGGATGAAACTGTTCTTGTTATCCACCCACTTCCGGAAACCCAACCTCTACGACTCCCGTCGTCCTCTCCTTCGTCACCTTCCCAAGAGACACACCCGGCGCCCCCTCCGCAACCCCTGACCATCGCCCAGCCTCGTCCAAGCAAAATGCCCGCGTTTGACTTTGGCTCCTCTCGAACGAGCATGTTTCTCCCACATCCGGGTGCACCAAAAGCGCCAGGGACGGCGCCGGCTGGACCCTTGTATGGACGTACGCAATCACCACCTTCGGTACAGGATGTCAATTATCCCCAGACATCCCTCATCCAGCTATTACATGTCGCAGCCACCACAAGGACGTATCATAATGGGGCTCCACGGACGATGACTATCTATGGCAAATGCGAGATTGACCTGACGGGTTCAATCGATCCAGTGCCAATCAGCTTCTCCCTGGAACCACCGATCTCTATTCCCGCGAATAAGGTTGTACCCCATCGGTCACAAAGTAGCGACTCCAACCCACCCCCCTCCCAGTCCCCCACTCCTGCTATCCAGTCCTCGCCTGCGAGTGGTCCAAATTCCTCGCAGAATCTAGGCGGTACAGGAACAGGTTTTGGTGTTGTCCCCAGATTAAACTTCTTCCCTCAAAAGCCTCAGGTCCGGCCACGGTCGAGGTCATTCTCCGGTTTCGATTCCACGTCGTCGCAAGTCTGTTTGAGTCTTAAAACTTCGGGGTGAGTCTTTCAGCAGATGTGTGTGTCCTGTTCAACCGATGAGTTTTCCTTTGAAGGTTAAAGCAACAGATCCCACTGGGTAAGAGACCACAAACCCAGCCCGAATCAGATGATCCTCCCCGCCCGATATCTTCGCGTCGTCCAAACACCATGAATCGACCCATTCACAAACCATCGCCGCTATCGTTGCCACAAAACAATATCAGCAGTGGTGCGTCTGTCGACTCCGGTATTGATAAACCCCGAACCCCCTTATCGGCCACCGCAACTTCGTTCCCAAGTCCCGTTAGTTCGCGCTCGTTCAATTCGTCGCCGTTTGCGACAAGCTCTGCTTTAAGCGTCCCCACGGTGCTCAGACAGGCGGTTTCAAGTATCCAGTTGCGTACACCCAGTACCACTTCGATTTCAACGATGCCATCCAATGCTTCTTCATCATCAGTTTCTCAGCGGACGGACCCTACCAGCGACGCACCATTACATCCGACGGAGGTCGTTCGTCTGTCGATCTCATTCGACGAGCCCCAGCCATCCACGTCATCGTCTGAAAGTTTGAAGGAGGACGCGGCCAATACAATCACACTGAAATCTCCCAACAAACGGACCTCACTTGATACCGACGTTTCGCGGACCAGTGACCCCAGATCGACAACCTCTGTGGTTTCTCCCTCACTCTATTCGATGTCTCCGCCACCGGATGCGCGGAGACATACGTCGCTCCGCTCGAAGCTTTCCAAGACTCCAATTTTGGCGAAGCCACCTGGGTTAGATACTCTCGGCGAGACGCAGCCACCGAACACCCCCACTTCAGGCATGGAGACTGTCCAAGTTCAACACATGGACTTCGAGCTTGTAAAACCATCCCTCCCATCCACGCTTTCACCGCCGTCCAGTGTAGATTCTTTTCCTTCTCAGCAACAAGAAAGCGACCACCTGGTCAGTCCAATTCGACAGGACACTGCCAACCTCTTGCGCGCAGAAAGCCCCTCGTCATTCTTATCTTCCGCGATTTCGGAGGACATGAACAGAAGACCTTCCCCCTCGTCAATCGCTCAGTCTGATGTATTATCACCGTCAGACATTGATGCGCATAGAAACAGAGAACTCAAATGGGTATCACTCATGTCGACACTCGACTCGACGCAGGCGAAGAAGAGTAAGAAGGTGAAAAAGTTGTTATTGGACGGAGTTCCTGCCTCGGTCAGATATCAAGTGTGGGCACACCTCGCAGACTGCAAGGGCAAGCGCATGAACGGACTGTATCCGCAACTTGTGAAGAGAGGTGCCGTTCCTGCAACCCCCGCGATTGTTCGTGATATTGCGGACAGGTTTGGGGACCAACCACAAGGGAAAGACGGAGGCATAGCGTCCGTTCTGCAGGCTTATCTAACGATGGTGCCTGATGTCGAATACGATATTGGTCCGCGCCCTCCCTTTCATGGTTCTCCATTCATTACTCATCATCGTTACTTCCAGCTCTCACTTGTATCGTTGGTCAACTCTTAGCTCAGTCTCCAGAGGAAGATGCCTTCTGGATCTTCATTTCAATGATGGATTCCTATCTCCGACCATATTTCTCGTCCAACGTTACAGGGTTGGATTTTGACGCGGTCTTGTTTGCTAAAGCTCTGGAAGCCAACGATCCCTCACTCGCTAGAAGGATCTTCGTTGACATGTCAATACCTCCACTGGTCATATGCCGACAATGGTACATCATCTTCTTGTGTGTTCTATATGACTGCTTAGCGCGGCTTGTCAGGTTCTGCTTCTTATTTTACGACATCGTCCCTGCCGAGTATCATCTGCGGGTCTGGGATGTATTTTTATTCGAAGGTACGCCTCCTCAAACCTCCGTCTTTCATGGATGGTGTTCACGGTGGCGAAACACCCATCCAGGAGTTCCGTTCTTGTTCCGCGTCGGTCTTGCACTTTTCACGTGCTGCCGACGTCCGTTATTGGAGGCTCAAAGTAGAGACCACGCGCTTTCCATCTTATCCCAAGTTCCTGCGCAATGTCTCCCACAAAATGGCGATGCGTTGATTGAACTGGCGATATCTAAGAAGTTAAAGGATGATGACATTCGGAAAGCTCGCAGTAAGGTGGAAACTCAGAAGAAACGAACCACCGTGAATCGACACTTGAAATCCTCCACCGGTCCAGGTGCTCCTATCTCGTTACCCCGAGGGTGATCGATTGCCTAGTGGCCATCTTCACATTCACTATAGTTACCTCCTTTGATTATTTCTTGTTTTATCCTGGGTCTTTCGAGGTTTAAATTTACATGTATATGACATACTCTCCCTTACACCCACCTTCGTGTAAGTAATTCTTCTATAGTCGTTTTTGCAATAATCTGATCTCTGAGACACTACCTGGGACTCGGATGGGTCACTCTCGAACAATACGAATACGCCCGTGCAGTGCCGGTTGACATGGAGTGAGTGCTCAGCACCTCAGATTTACACAAGCCACGATCCATTGTGTGCACGGCGAAGGGGCGGCATCACTTTTCCGCCAACTCGGGGGGCGGAAAGAACGTACGTGACCCTTAGTCATATCTAGCCTCTGATCGCCATCCAGAGTGCAAGAACGACACAACCACAGCAGACGCGTTTTCGGGGGAAACCGCCCACATTTGAGGCGATCTTCCGAACCTCTCGTACTCTTCTGTGTTCTCCGAGTACACTCTACCCTTACCGTACACAATACCATCCACCCCGCAACAGTCCACGATGGCATCCGGGCGAATTCCTAACCTTGTATGAGCGGAGTCAGCGAAAGAAAGATGGGATTCCAGGTAAAAAATCCATGATCCATGAACAAATTTGTGTGAAAAAACCCAGGGAACAGTATTTTGGGTTGAAAGGGTGAGAAACGGAAGAATGTAGTGCGGGGGACAAGAAAATGGCACAGGGCGGGTGCCAAGGGGGGTCCATGGTTGAGTCGAGTAGTTGGCCTCGATACAGAGTAGCACGTTTGGACCAGGGCGGATGAAACTGCATCTGGGCAGCCTACTTGGGGCGTAGGCCGGGCTGCCATCAACTAGGAGAGGGACTGGGATCCTCATGTTGCACTCGATTCATGGTCGCCGGCACGTATTATCGGATGCTAAGCGCATTTTCTCGGTGATGCTGATATGTTGCGGGGGATTTTCGTGACAACTTTCGACAGATAACAAGTTGGAGTTTCATTGTCGCGCCAACTACAGTAGGTCGTATCGCTGCAAAGGGAATGGGCCTTTTGCGAAAAGAGCGGGAGACTGAGTTCCGGAAGTGACCGTCGACGTATGGAGGGGTCTAGCGAAGGGACAGGCACGTCATTCCACCGGTTTCCGAAGGCTGGATATTTGTAAAGGGACTTCTGGGATGCTTGCCGTACTGATAAGCCACCTGATTCAGGGCTGTAGTCGAATCCAAGACGGACCGTCAGCGATCTCGGAAACTCCGCTGACACCTGTAATCAATGATCACAAGTACGGATGGATGAACGTTGGGACATTAGTAAGTACCCATTTTGAAGCCTGGGCGAGCATTCATCCTGTATTCCTCGCCGCACGATGTAAAATAAACGGAAACCACCATTGGGGGCAATTTGGAATTTACATGTACAGGGGCCTTTCAATCAGGCACGGGCGACGATGCGAGTGTCGTAGTAGGCCACCCTTGGTGGTATGTGGGGGTGATGTTGGTGAGGGTCGGTGATAGGTTCAGTCTGCTCGCATATAATCAAGATGGTACTTGGAGAGTGTCCAACTTCAAGACAGAGACAAATAACCACGGGCTGGGGGGTCGACAAGACGAGGAAAAACGGATGTAGTCATGATCGTTGGCGCAATAGGGGGAACCAGCGAGGATCCCGGTCGTCACACTGGGGCCAGCCGCTGCCGGAATGGAGCCTGAGGGGTTTTTGGAAACGGGTGAGAGCCCCGGAGCAGGTCTCGGGTGGTCCAGGGTTTCGACCAACGGACGGGGGTCCGGGGATGCGATGAGCTGCGTATTGAGGAGAGCAAAGAGAGGGGCGAGCCGAGGAGCAACGCGCTGTCCGTGTGACTCTCAACAACGACCACGACCCGAAACACGATCCACACCGTTCCTCTCGACGACAGCGTCGACGGTTGCCGTTCGCACTCGGCGACGTTGAAGACGTGAGGAGACAAACATCAAATTAATTTCACCACGACCACTCACGACCACCTGGCACATCGAGCCGCTTCAATTCCCAGCTTATCAACGACGACGGTGACAACGACGGCATCCTCAATCGTCTGTGAATGTAAGTGCACGCCTCCATCGCTCTGCGCGCTCACAGAAATGAGCGAGGAATCCAGGCGCGTTAGCACGTAATCAATCCTTCACGATGCCTTCCAGCAAATCCCGCCATTCTCCGTCAAACTCCTCACCAACGCCGTCAACCTCCTACTCTTCATCTAAACTCCCAAAGTTCCTGCAGAAGGCGAACAGAGATAGATCCAAGTCATTAGCTGACTCAACCACCAGTTCCAACTCCAACTCCTTAGCAAGTACTTCTTCCTCCCCCATCATAACCACCCCACCTCAATCCCCTCCACCAAACAAGAAGCCCGTATCGAGAGCATCGAGCAAGCGCAACTCTGCAGTTAAGCCTAACGACCAGTCCCAACTGCGGAATAGTGAGGTGATCGAGGACAAGGATATCGTCGATGAACCGCCCGTCATCGTTGAACCTTCCGCCTCGCCTCGTCAACGGACACGCCAGGAACGTCCTATATCCGACGTCAACGTATTGTATCAGAGCACGCCCGGTTCGAAAATCAGCGACCTTCCTACCCGCCTCTCTGGCTGGTTCTCCCATACCTTCAGCTCATCCTCCAACGATCTCACTCTCCCTGCAATTCTTTCTCAACAGGCGCACATATCCGGTCCGTCGACTTTACCGGTCGGCTCCCCAAAAGGAAAGGGCACGAATTCTCTGCTAACTGCGGCGAAGCACGGTAAGGGTCACTTAGACAAAGCCATGCGGTACCTCCTGGACAACGACGCTACTCCCGACAAATGTATGGACCCGATATGGCTGTTGGGTCTTAAACATCCAGGTTACGAACCTCCAGAACCCGCTCCTGCCCTGGTCGCCGCTCACTCTTTTTCGACTCCTGTCCGACGAGGATCGGCAGAGTTACGAAGGTCGCCGGGATCAGCAAGTGGCCTTCGATCACCCTCTGATAACCAACTATCCTCCTCCCTCTCCTCTTCCACGAGTAGCAAGCACAGTCCTAGCACGAATTGGCCACCGGTTTTCTATGAAGATTTTACCTCTAGAATCTGGTTAACATACCGGTCCCAGTTTGCCCCGATTAGGGATACCACTCTCGCTGCACTTTCGTACGATCCGAATGATCCTTCGTGTGGGCCTCCGCCGAGCCCGCCAAGTAAAAAGTGGTTTGGGCTGGCGGAGAAGGGATGGACTAGTGATGCTGGATGGGGTTGTATGCTCCGGACCGGTCAGAGTTTATTGGCAAATACTCTCCTACATCTTCACCTGGGACGGGGCAAGTTTTCTCCTCTGCTTCCCTGAATGAATTCTAATGGTCCATTCAGACTGGCGAAAGCCTCCATACCCAGTGCAAACCGCTGATTATGCGACATATGTCCAACTAATATCGTGGTTCTTGGACTCCCCTTCGCCTTTGTGTCCATTCAGTGTCCATCGGATGGCTCTAGCAGGGAAAGACCTTGGCAAAGACGTTGGACAATGGTTTGGACCCAGTACAGCCGCTGGTGCTATCAAGTGCGTGATCGAGTTCTTGACCCGCCTCACCCTCGTTGATGGACATTTTGTACTTTAGAGCGCTCGTGCACGCATTCCCGAAAGCTGGACTTGGGGTCTCTGTCGCCGTAGATTCGGTCATCTATCAATCAGACGTGTACTCTGCCTCCCATAACCCCATCGGGTCACCTAAGAGGAATATTTGGAAGTCATGGGGTAACAGAGGGGTGTTGGTGTTGATTGGTATAAGATTGGGTATTGACTGTGTGAATCGTGTGTACTACGAAGCAATCAAGGCAAGTTCCCTACAAAAGAGGATGCACCCAGCCCGTTTTTGTCGTCGCACTCACGCCGACCTTTTCCTCACCCCCCAGGAGATTTACACTTGGCCTCAGTCAGTCGGGATCGCTGGTGGTCGTCCATCCTCCTCATACTACTTCGTTGGTTCTCAAGCGGACAATCTCTTCTACCTGGATCCCCATCACGCTCGGTCTACTGTGCCACTACGACCTCCACCCTCAGAATATGAAGATGGCCACAATGGAATCACGGAGCCTGTGAGTACAAACCGTCCTTCGTCACCTAATCCCCGAAGGTCGGGTGGTCATACTCGTTCTCCGACATCTCCACCTCGCTCCGGAGCCGGCAGTACGAGCGGGAGGCGGTCTTCGCACTATCAAGCTTCCGATTCATCCTCTAGCTCTTCACATTCTCACAGCCGTTGGCAATCCGATCTGGAAGAACGCGAACTTGGGATGTCTCCTCGTTCATTCTTATCGGGTATAGAAGAGGATCTGGATCCGCTCCAACGACATTACGTGAACGCATACAGCGCAACGGAGTTGAAGACTTTCCACTGTGAACGAGTGAGGAAGATGCCACTAAGTGGGTTGGACCCAAGCATGTTGATCGGGTTCTTCTGTCGGGATGAGGACGATTGGAAGGATTTTAGAAAGAAGGTCGAGGAGGTAACGCATGATGGAACTTCACCCAAATCCCGCTTCTTTCACTGACTTTTGGGTTCTCTCGGATGTAGCTGGGGAAAAAACACAAGATCTTCTTCTCGATCAATGACGAACCACCAAACTGGCCTTCAGATAGCGACTCGAATCTGGATCTGGAATCTCTATCGGATCCTGAGATGGACCTTGAGGAGCCCGATGACAGCGGTGACGATTTCTCGTTCGACGGTGAGGACGAAACACAATCTCGTTCCGTACGGTCTGCTGGTTCGCGTTCACCGTCCACGTTGTCCACCGCCTCGACTTGTACGTCAGAGAGTACAAGTCTCAGGGGAGATGACACAAGGGGGACCAGCGAGGATCCTCAGGTGAACGAAAATGAGAAAAGGAGCTCCGAGGCCGACACGGAAGACGATCCGATCGATCCCATAACTCCTCATGCGGCAACATTCGCCGAGCAGGGTGTTGTACGAGTGACTAAAGGCAAGAGGAAGGAAAAGACAATACCCGGGGGATTTGGAGACGAAGACGAAGACGACGAAGATTTGGGTGTCGAGGGAGAGGGAGACATTGAGGATGATTGGGTTGATTCGGGGTTGATGACACCTCCTTCAGTTTTGTCTTCAGGCAAGTCGGAAGTGGAAGCGACAAAAGCGGATCCTACGACGAACGACGAGACGACTGGATCGAAATCAAAATCCAAGTCTGGATCAAAACACAAGGATAGGGATAAGGACAAGGAGAGACGGCCATCAAAATCAAAGTCGAGGCGGCTGGAGACCGCCCCGAAGACCGTGCCGATCGTCGAGACTACCGTGGCGACTGTCGCTCAACATTATCCTTTCCCTTCGTCTACCACTGGGGAGGTTGAGATTGATGATAAGGAGGATACTGGGAGGCGGATACCTCAGATGAGGACAACCAAGGCGAGGGATGGGGGAAGGACACAGAGTGGCGGTGTAAGGGGGATCTTGCTAACAGATGACGGGGATGACTTTTGAACAAATTTTTGCCTCCTCTCATGGCAAGTGTTCATTTTCCACTCCGTGGTTGCGTTGATCTTGTTTACCCGCTTGTCTTCTGACAGAACCCCATGCCCTCCTTGAGGCGATCTCTAGAGGTTCGGGTGGCCTCGTACCTTCGTATATGAACTTCCCTCCGTGCATTACCCCGACCTGTGCATTTTTTGTTGTCTGTTGTTGTGTTTCATGCGTATTCTTGTCGGATCTTCGGTGTCTTTGTTCACAAACTACTTCCGTTCTCCACTTAAGCTGCCACTCCAGCCCCCCCCCAACCTTTCTGCTCAACGAATTCTATACTCTCGCTCGTAGTGTAGCAATTTCCTTTCGTCCTCGCTTGATCAACTTACGTGGAGATCTTCACCGTGATGGCTCGATAACGTTTTTTTACGTTCAATTCTGCTGTATCATCCATCGTTCTCCGCCTACATTTTTTCCCTTCTCTTCCTACGTGTTCCTCCTGTTTGAGTTATCCTTGTATACTGGAAACCCTTCCATTACCGAGACCGTCTGAGTTCCTTACAGACACTCGACCAGAAACTTTGAATTTAGGTCTTTAAGCTTTGGCGCTGAGCGCTTGAGCGCCGGGAGATTTGAGATGTCACGTGTCAAAGCGTCAACACTCTAAAGGCCCCCTTGGTCACTGGCCTGCAACGCACACGCCCTCTCGGTCTGGACGACGACGGTGGTGACGACGGCAACGCGTCTGATGCATCCAGTCGCCTCAACACTCCCCTTCCGAACTTGATTCCTTCCTCTTTCAACCAAGGATCGTTGCTCCCGACGGTGTTATCATCTTTTACCTCCGTCCTCCGTTTCCGAACCCCGTTCGCCCCTCCCTCTCCCCTTCGAGACGCCACTACAAGCAGACTTTTGAATGGAGCTGAGGCGTATCAATGGACTACCTAGTTCTGCCCCTGGGGTCCGTCGTGCTTTTTGATGCATTTTCGAGGCCCGCGTGGTTCTCACCTTACACTTTAAAGGATGCAAGACACGTTAAATCGGACTCGAAGGGACAGATTGCTAACAATCATTTGTATGTGGACGGTGTTGAGTTCATCCCGACGATCAAGGACGGGGCTTTGATGGTACGCCCACCAACATCCCCCCCTCGGCCATTTACCTCCTCTGACCCTCGCCACGGTGTGATTATCGCAGTCGAACGGTTCCTCCTTTTTCCCCTCCTTCCCCAGCTCCGTTCACCAGCAACCTCAACGTCACACTCACGCATCTAACCGCGTAGTTACTAGCGATAACTTGACTTTGAGTAAGAACTCTCAAGCAGCCGCGCAGATCCCGAATTCTCGGAATTCTCCAGTCGAGAGTGGTGTCATCTTATCTCGAAAACTCCCAGAAAAATTCGTGTCTGTTAATACCTCTGCTGTAAGCCCATGCGCTCTCGTGATCACATTCAAAGGAGCCAACTCACCAGGATTACGATCGGCTAGGGACCATCTTCATTTATGGCATCGTCGAGGATACGCGTAGAAGTTGAAGCCCGTCCTCCCTCTAATTCTCCCACCAAAGCGATGCGCCAGAGGTCTATGTCCACGGCGTCTTCCCGGCCTCAATCAAGTCTGCCCATCCCCATTACTAATAATGATAGGCCGTCAGCTTTGGAGAAGCAAAAACCTTACCCCTCTCTTGATCCTCGCACAGCCTCAAACTCCAAATCATCTCACCGAACCCCCCCCTCGCCTGGTTCTATCAGGGCTTCAACTTCAAGGGCTGATCCCGATAGCATGTCCATGCTTGAGTACGATCTCGACAGAGACCCTACAGAACAAACCTACAAGCTCGGCGATCAGTTTTACGAACGATCTCCCTTTGCTGCAATGCTGTCAGCGAGGTTCATTCACGCCCACCTATCTGAGAGGCCATCAAATTTGCCGACATCGGGCGATGGACCCATCAATAGCGAGGGTGACCTGGTGGCCGAGTTCATTGAACCGATGGCTTTGAACTCGATCACCTCATACGACACGGTCACCCCGTCATACCCCGTCGATTCAGCGGGAGTGTTCGGGAACCCGCATCCCACCTCCAGCTATGGTGGCCCTGACCTGGAAGGTTCTGCTCACGCTACGGTCCCGTTCAACGTCCTAACTATGGATGATGTCATTAATTACCAACCGTGGGGGCCCAATGCCGAAGTCGCGATAGATCCCACTCTCCTTAGTGGTACTCCAACTTTTTCAGAACGGCGTTCTCCTTCCCTCTCTCCCGCACCATTTCGTGACTTTCATTCATGGAGGACCCATACACCTCCACCCCATTCAACTCAGTCTACCTTAAACATCCGAATTCCTACCCGTAATCTCCCCCCAACGTCTGGTCTCGATTCTACTGCGATTCAGAGGGACTCCGGTGGGAGAGGGAAGGCCAAGTTCTACAAGAATGGCACCTTGCAGGCTCCCCCGTACTTGTCCAGCTCCCAGCACCGTAGGAGTGTGTCCGGAAAAACTACTGATAGTCGTTACCCATCTCCGAACCAAGTAACGCTCGCAGAGATAGACTCCCCGCTAACTGAACTCAGTGCCTCGAGCTTGCTTATAAACGGCCTCCCGTCCACGTCGTCTGTCAGGACACCCAGTGAGGTGGACAACGGAGTCGAGGGTACCACGATCATCGGTAGCGGGTCCGGTACCCCGCCTCGCGTCAAGAGCACCAAGGTGGCCGCCACAAGCAGACAGGATGGGCCCTATCGCATTGTCGCGGTGAATGAGAACGTCTTTTGTCATCAATGTCGACGTACCACTTCCCATCCAAAGATGAATTGTCGTAGTTGCGTGAAACGCTACTGTATTCTGTGCATCGTCAAAAGGTGTGTTCCTCCGTTGATCTCAACTCCACCCGCGCTTAGACTACACCCTCTCCCTATCAAACCAGGTATCACGATATCGAATTCCACCAGTTCAAGAAAGACTTTGATTGTCCCGGCTGTCTTGACATTTGCAACTGCACCGCCTGTTGTGACAAGAGAAGGGAGGTCTATGTTTCGTCAAAACACGTCAGGATCGACAAGGAGACCATGGCTCAACTCCTAACCGGGGAAATCCGATCGTTGCCTCACCTCTCCGCATTCCTTGCCGGTCCTCGCGAGAAACTCAAACCTGGACAAGATCCGATTTCATCGAGGTGCAGGGAACCCCCACAGACCGTGAGGAAAGAGAAGACCCCAGCCAGACGGAGGATAACCCAAAGTCGGCGGTGCAACTCGGATGACGACGAGTACGACGAACGTGAAACGTCGAGAGCTCCGAGTGCGGGTGCTTGTGTGAAGCCAACACAGGCCGTACTACAGACTCAGAGGATGTTGGAGGAATCTGGAAGTGGTATGTACTGGGGTGCGGTGTACTCTCTCAGCGGCCAGCGAATTGGGATGAGTTACGTTGGGAGCAACTTGCAGGACGTCACCCTCCAAACCATTGGTTCCTCTGCCTCGGTCACCGATCATTCGCCTCCCCCTTCACAGCGACGCAGGAATCGAGTGTATGTGGGGAAGTGGCAGGACGTTTGGGGTGTCCTCCCGGATAACCTGGATGACTCGGGCTCAGAGGAGGTCACGCGGGTCAGCAAGCGAAGTAGAAACAAGAAAGAACTTGACCATGGTCGTTTTGATTACGTCGGGAATCATAACATTATCAGGGCCTGGCGAATGGCACAATCCAAGGCCGTCCGCCAACCTCCTATAGCCCCCCTTCCATCAGACGACGTCGACACTCGCGGACCTCCCCCCGATCTTCCTCCCTCGAGTGAGAGCTGTAACCCGAATGCAGTGAATGTGGATCTTTCGGTTGACGGAGAAGAGGAAGACGATAACAGGAGCTTCTGGATCATAGAAGACAGCCCACCGCTGAAAAAGAAGAATCTCCCCCCTCTCGCCATCCCCGCTGATGTCTCACAATTTGGTTCGGAAAACGTTGGTGGTGACGTTCTTGATGTTTGTTGGACTTCTACTATTGTCGAACCTTGCGGGCAGCTTGTCACGCATGAAGAGTTGGTCAAGGCCGTAGCTTTTGGATTGCAAGCCGTGGGAACGACCGTCTTATTACCGGAACCACCTTCATCACCTTCCCCACTCAGTTCTTGAAACCGCTGTTTGGTACTACTTACATTCTTTTTGTTAGTTTCAGCCTCTTTTTTCTCTGTTGGGCGCTTTGATTTTCTTTGTTATTTATCTTATCATCCTTAATCAATTTCTGGCCCTTGCTCGCACGCGCATTATCGCGTGTTAATATCCATCGCAGCAGGGATGTGATGTCTTAAGCTTCGAACCGGTCCGTTTGGAGTGGGAGGAGCTCGTGCGCAGAACACACCTCGGCTTAAGCAGTCCGTCAACCGTGAAGGTAATTACCGGCGCTGGAACCCACTTTCAAGTTCAGAGGGGAGCAGTTCGTGACGTACCATTGTATATGCATTTGGATGTCGGACATTGAGTGACTCTCCGTAAGGGTTTCAGGTTATCCTCAAATAAACGCGAATATCCATTGCCTTAAATCGAGGGTCAGGACCCCGCCTGTTGTGTCGGAGTACAGGTATTGTCTCTAGACCGCGCATCTGGAATCGTGGTGCTTGCAGCTGGTCCGCTCGAAGTGGAACCAACCTCCCAAATTACAGGGAACGGGAAGGATTCCAACCCCATCTGCTTCGTATAACCGCATCATGGACTGGTGTCATTCCGACCGTGCTTGATTAATTGATTCTTCAGCTTTATTGGTATACACGACGGGGAGGTTCTCAGATGTTGGGTGACTGTCCGTAATGTTAGAATTGTGTACACACGCGTGGAAACGGGTATCCGAGGGCTTTTAGGCAAGATCCAGGAACCCCAGGAACCCTTCCGTCGGTGGAGGACAGCACGAAAACTCGACAACCTTCCATGACGCTCAGAAATATATTCAGTCCTACGGGCAGTCATCCATTCGTTACGT
>QFEV01005661.1:0-10532 GCA_003316405.1 Thelephora aurantiotincta
GAATGGATTAACGGAGAAACAGAACTCGGTTAGTTTGCTGAAAGCAACTCGAGGGAGGAGGGGGAGGGATGCCCCTACCGTTACGCAAAAGAATAGAATGAAAAACCCGATAAACAGGAACGGAGCCTCCAACCACCCTACACCCCTTAACACCGCCAAAAATCCGATTTCAATCGGGAGTGTAACGAGGAAAAGGGTTCCCATGACGAGTTTGAGGGTTGGTTTCCTTCTGCCCTCATCCGACTTCCTTTGAAAAGCAGAAGCAGAAGGAAGAGGGGCCACGATAGCATGAAGAGATGTCGAGATACGTGAGATGAGAATTGAGCCCACGCCACCGGGTAAGCCTTCACTCTATTTGTCAGAAAGTCATCAGAGGCGGCGAGAAACTGGAAACTTGCTAGTATTGGCCACCGCGAGTAACCCATAGTCTATATACCTGCTGACGAACAAATCCAGAACAGCTCCAGTCCCATTGCTTATGATCATGGCTCCGAAAAGTGGCGACCAACCTTCCCGAAGGAGAAGTTTGACATGTGGGTTTTTGTTCGTGAGAATGACCCAGCCAATTGCGCCGAGGAATATCACGACGATGATTATCACGAAGACGAAAGGGGCGTCAAGGAAGTTGAGATAAAGGTATGATACCCCCGTAAGAAGACAAAGTGTGACGAGATCGCCCAAACATGACGCAATCGGAGGAGCGATGTTGTCTGGGAACGCACAGATGCAAGATCAATGTTGATGTCGGGATTGGGACTGGGGGGTGTCTGCTTACCCGGATCAAGGCCGTACTTGTGGCAACTGAGGACAAGAGCGCACATAAAAGAACCGAGGAACGCGCTTGACAGGCACGCAGCAGACATTGATGATGCAGCAACCATCGCGAACCTACGGGGGCGTTGGTTCTGTCTGAATGAACAAGAGTGCCTCAACTCACTCGGAAAGTCCAGACGGCGATGATTCCTTTTGGAGATTGGGATGGGGGCGAATCGGCTTTCTTGCAAAGTGGCTCAAGACAGATACCCCAATCTGACGAGTAACGGAAGAGGATTCGGAAGGTGCAGGAGGATTTGGAACCGCAAGTCCCACGAGGAAAGCGAAGCAAGCAGCGACAAAGGACACCACTGTAGCTTGTACCTGGAGTAGGACGAGGTTTCCGAGAACGATCTCTCTTTTTACCCCGTCCACCTCGAGAGCTCCAGTGTTGGCGGCAGTGCCTAGTCGTGCTGAAAGGTTCATCTCAAGGTTCCCTTTGAGATTCAGGATCACGGGGATGAGTATGACGAGCTCATCGATCCGTTTCATGGGTTTCCAATCCTAGTCAAGAGCGTTCAATTCCCGTCGTGGGGTCGTCCGAGCTGCGAGTGCTCACAGGGACCTTCTCCATCAACTCGCCGGTGAACATGATGCCCACCGTTGTGAACAAGAGCGTAGGTACAGTCTATTGGACGTGAGAGGCTCTGGCGTGCCGCCGGCGTGTATCGCCACTCACTTCTACAACGATATCCTTGACTTGCTTCCAAACGTCAATGCCTCTACTGAGGCTGAGAGAACGTGTATGAGCATGCCTAGGTCTGCGCTCAGAGCTTGAAACAAGCAGGCCCCTGCCAGCATCGTCCTCATCGTCGGAAGACTCTGAGTCGTTGTCAGCGATGTGGGTGGTTTTGCGAGGGGTCATCGCAACCTCCTCGAGGCCTGCCATTTCGATATCCTCGTTGTCTTTGGCGCCCCTGAACGGCGTTCTGGACGTCGGGTGGTCCAGATCGTCCATCGTCGTCGGTGTCGAGTTGTTCTGTGGGCGGGGGTGGAGGTCGTCTCCTTGCCCGTCCTTTTGTTCCACGACCACGAACCAGCGCGTGGACTTGTTGTCGACAGCCGTCCACCCGGCCTCCCCATTTTTCGCTCTATTTTCTCTCTATTTGTGCCCTCTACCCGCAGGCGAGAAGATACGCGGGGAATTTATTTACGAATTATCTCGTATTTTGTTGGTCGCCGCCGGTGCTTTACCAACGGCCTGAACGGGAGACACGAGTCGTCTGATGCAACACAATGTCGTCGATCCTCTCTTCCTATCCTTCATCTCCTCCTCTCCTCTCCTCCCTCATCAGAGACCCTCCGGATGTCATTCCGCCCATCGATGACCTCGAGACCCTCCAGGCCGAGCTCAAACTCCTCCAGCAGAAAGCTTACGAACGCGCTAAGAAGGCGGGCAATGACCTCAAGGCGATCGAGGAATCCATGCGTCGGATGAAGGAAAAGGAGAAAGGCAAGGCCAGAGTAGTCGAGAAAGCCAGGAAAGACAGAGCTTGTGCGTGTTTTCGCGTCCGGTTCCATATCCGAACTTCGTTGGATCCTTATGTCGTCTCTGTCCTCCTTGACCAGATACACCCAGCGTGAATGGCGACGACAGTCGGCTATCTGTATCATCCGTACCTTCTGTCAAGGCTGGTTATGGAACGTTACACATGGCCAATGGTGCCTCTTCATCCCGGTCTTCGCTCGATCCTCGACCGTCGTGAGTCATCTGCTTAGTCGCCACAGTGGCGCAAATGCCTAACCCCCGGTTCCAGAATATCTGACGACCATAAAAAGAAGAAGAAGAAACGAAAGAGAGACGACGGAAGCGATGCTGAGTCTGGCACGTATCTGTCGGCCACCCTTGTCCACCCTATATCTTAGCATTCTTGCAGAGCCACAGAAGATACGAAAACCTTCCCCCGCACTGTCACAGTCCCTGCCACCGTCCTACAAACCCTCCAAGACCACAGTCTCGCACTCATCGACAAAGGTAATCCGGTTGGCAACCCATTCTTGCGTCGGCACTCACGTGTTCCAGGTATCACAGCCTATCGCAGCACCCGACTGGACTCTTCCCAGCTCCCAGAACTTGCTTGTTACAAGACCTCCAGCACTGCCCCCACCCCTTCCTGGCCCAAGCAAACCCTCAGATGTCACGGATGACTTCAGTCGATCGAAGCAACCCTCCCAAGTTCTCGTCACCACCTTCTACACCAGCATCGAACCATGGCTACGACCTATTAAGGAAGAAGACATCGGCTTTCTCGAGTTCAATGGAGATGAGGTCGAGCCTTTCGTTGTCCCTAAACTTGGTCGGCACTACGCCGAGATATGGGAGGAAGAGGACACAGCGCTCTATGACGCGCCCCTCCAAAGTACCTTGGCTGCTCGCGTGGCGAGCACCTCGACAACTCCGCCGAAGGGTAAATGGGATCCATCAACACTAACCGAACAAGATCTTCTATCAGAGGAACGAGGTCATGGACCCTTGACCGAAAGGCTTGTTAGCGCCTTGCTACCGATACCGAACGCTGAATGGAGAGGTGTAAAGGCAGCCGAGGATGCGATGGAGGGCCGACCCGCAAATGGCGCGACAGCAGCGGCAGGGAAAGAGAAGTTGTCCGCGATGGAGCTGGAACAAAGGTTGCGGGACACGATGCGCTATCACGGGCTTCTTGATTCAAATGTAAGTGATTTATAGGTTGCCCCCTCTCTTCTGGGTACTCGCCTGACCTGCGTTCTCTCGTTGTCCGGCAGCCGGATTATTCAGAAGCTGTTGACGACCCTATAGCCAGCGCCCTACGTCAATCGCAAGAGGAGCTTCGTCGAGTGCTTGCGACCAACAAAGCCCGCAAGCAACGCCTCGTGGAAATTGCGCGTGACCGGTTAGCGCACCAAGAATACCTCGAGGCTCGCGATTCACTGGACAAAAACATCACGACGGTTTACACGAAACTGCAGAAGAAAGATGCGCCAAAAACTATCAAGAAGAAGAAGAAGGGCATTACTCCGGCAAATGACCACGCGGGGTCTGAACCTCCACAGCCACCCGCACCGATACCGTGTCCGGCTGCGTTGGGATTAGGACCTGACGCGGACAACAGGCTAGCGGTCCCGGACACGTTGAAGGACCTCGTACGGACAAGGAAACAATGGGTCCAGGCCGTCGGTGGTGTATTCGAGACCAAACAAAGAGAGAACCCAGGTCGGATCTGGAATCTGCCCTTGAAGAGTGTATTCGAGGGGGTCGACGAGGAGGTCGGAATCGCACTCGGGAAAGACAAGGAGAAGACGGATGGTGGAGCAGGGGATCCCATGCAGGTTGACAACCCCACCGACACCACCGCGCAGGTCAATGGACTTCATTGAATCATGGCCTCCATTCGTCCGTATGGCTTTGCTCTTCATCCGAGTGATACACCCCATGTTTTGGAATCAAGATTGGGGATTGGCCAGGGCCCCCATCAACCCCAAACACCTTCCCACTTTGTTTTCGGACCTTTTACCGGCTGATGTACAGTATACTATACCTTACGTTCTCGCGTTCTCCACACACAGGAGTGATCTCATGTGTACGATATGTTTTTTTTCTTCCTCAATGAGATGATGTCGGCTGTGTTGGTGTTTTTCCTTCTTTCCTCTCGCACGCAGAGTAATTGTGATGATTGCAGAGTTGATTCTGCGAGGGGGCCTTTTGGACTCGCGTGCATCGTGGGTCTGCTTTGGGCCGGCCGTCTCCGTGTTCCGCTCTCCGTTCTCCGCTCTGCATTCCTACTTCCGCTCTTCACCACTTGGGCCTGTCACAAAATAACTCGGGAGTTTCCTTTCCTCGTTTTTCCTGCACGTTCTCTTCCATATCCCAACCCGAAAGGGGAGGGAAATTTTTTAGGTGTACGTACAGGTGGATTCGTAGAGGGTGGCGCATCACCGCGCCAGCACTCCCGACAGGGTAAATCGTCTAAGCGACGGGGAGGTACTCAGAGCGTAAAAACGACAAAAAGGGACGGCAAGTTCCCCTGGTCAACATGCATCCATCACTGCTGCCTGATTTCCCCACCCGTTGGAGGCTCCCCATTCCCCATTCCCCACTATCTTCGCCTAGGATGACCTAGCCGTTCGCCGCCTCCCACTTTAAACGAGTGAAGAGGTGTGTTGATCTTCCTGACCCGTCCGGATCGCGATTCTGAATACAACGCCGACGTGCCTTAGAACCCCGCCTGATCACCATCTCTCGCAGTGCGATTGTTGAGTTGCATGGGTCGGACGATGAATCGTTTCTGTTGAATGGGGGATCTCGGAAGTTCCGCAATCAATTAAGAATCAGAGTTTCCCTGGCTTGGATTTCTTGGCCATCTTTTTGGAGTCGTCTGTGAGTTTAGAGCGCTTTTTGGGTTTTGGGGTCGTGCTCGATGGTCCCCCCTCTTGGTCGATGTCCATGGCTAAAGCTGAGGTTGAGGTGGTGGTGGTAGGTGGTTTTTCAGACCTAAGGGGGGAAGATCCATAAGGCGTGTGGCGATGTTTGAACCTTTCTGCCGGGTACGAATGCCGTGGTGGGTTCTGGTGCAATACGGCTGGGTTCTGGGTACCCGGCGTCGGAGGGGATGCCGCGAGGATGAGTCGTCGTGTGATTGGTTTTGGACCTACGTCAAATTAAGATATACCGTGCGCGCCACAAACGAGCAGTATCTTGAGAAAGAGGCTCTCACCAAGGTAAAGCTTTCCATCTTTAGATTTCCGAGGTAATAGACAAGAAATGCCCCTCATCTCGTCCCCGCCAATTTGATCGTGATCGATATCGTTGTCGTCGCGGTCACCGAGAGACCACAAGTCGTACGCCTCGTGCTTCCGCTTGATCTGACCAAGGGTATGCGTGGATGACGATGAGGGGGCATCGAAAGAGATGTCGTTGAGATGTTTGGGTTTGATCTAGACACGGTAGAAGAGGTTTAGACCGGAGAGCGAGGTTTTCGAGAGGAAGAGCCCAGTCAATGTGATTCTTTCAACGGCCAGGAATCCTTGGAATGAGCGCAAGACGGGACTCAGGCCGGGAGAGAAAGGTGATGAATGAGGGAAATTCGAGAAGGGGACGTACAGAGTTGGGGACCCTGACAAGCCACAGTTCGATTTCTTCATCGCCCTCTACGGAGTCCCAATCAAAGTCCCCCGCACCGATGGTTCCAACACCGTCGTCAGGGCCACCTATGAGAACGGAGCCCTGAGGTGGCTCGAATGCATCTTTTCTCTTGGAAGCGAGAACGGTCGTGCCTCGTTCATGGTCGGAGCCGGAGGACGAGGCTTCAGACGATGACGACGACGACGACATAGAATACAGACACGGAGTACAAAGGAAGAGGGAAACGGTCGCGGGAGGCCGAAGAAAAATTCCCGTGGTGAGTTCAGCCTAAGTGACGGGAAGGAAGTGATGGCTGATGAGAAAAAGACTTTTCCCGCTTCGCTTGCTCCCGGACGGCGTTCAATTGCGGTCGTCCGTCGCTACAAGTACACCACTCGGCATTCAAGCGGATGAAGGATATTCCTGGCCAGGGATGAATGGGTGCGCGGGTACCGTAGATTGATAAGTTAAGAATATAACAAAGACACAAAACCCGGTCTATTCGGAACGGAAAGCGTCATCCCAGAAACTCATTGCAAAAGGCCCTTTGGGTTCAAAAACTGCGATCAAAAAAGAAAGCAGAGTGGGAGGAAAAGGTGGGAGGAGAGAAATCAACAATGAAACGACATGAACTGGAAGGTGGTGGGGGGGGGGGCAGGGGGAGGAAAGGGGAAAAGACAAAGGAAACTAATCGAAAGCGGGTGCGTTAACGTGTGCGCGACGAGCAATGGAGACGAGAGATGAATGAAAAAGATGCAACTAGTGGTACGTACGGGTACTATACACGAATCCAGTGGCGATGACAGCGGACGGCATGAACTGACTGCAGGTAATGAAACCAGAGATTAGGGGAATTAAGTGAGTGTAAATGAAGGCCCAGACCAGAGGGGGAGGGTATCGTTGTCGCCGTCGTCATGTTAGCCTGACCACGAGCTTCTCAGCACTGACTCGCCCTTGAATCATGTACTGGAACCCATCGGAGATTTTTTCTAGTCCCCCGTCCCACAAATGCACCTTCATCGGTCGCAGGAGTCCCCGCACCAAGTGGTCTGTAAGTGTGGGCAGGTACTCTATTAGCTGTACTCGATCGGTCTGGTCGGCCTCATAGGTCTTGCCCATCATCGTGTACGGTCTGCCGAACACGGAGTAGAGCATCGTGGCTGCACAATTCCGCAAAATAAATAAATAAAACGGGGCGAGAAAAAGAAACCGGAAAGAGGCGAATCAGCGTGAGTGAATCGCGAGACGGGAAAAAAAGAGCCGGCGGGAACGGCAACAGCAATATCACGTACATTGAACGGTCACGTCCTTCCTCAGTCTTCTGATGTAACCTGCCTCGTGTTGCACCAGCATCAACCGTCCACCGCCGGGACCAAAGGCTTTGATGCAAATGAGTTGACTCTCTTCTTCGCTATACGCATCGAATACGATATGGACCGAGTCACCCGTGACGTCCTTTATCTTCTTTACGATATGAGGATCCCTGTACTTGAGTTTCAACGTAAAATTTCAGCTTCCAGACCCTCGTGAAATCGGAAGAGGGGAACCCGGCGCACATTGAATACGGCCTTTGCTCCCAACCTTCGCATCAGCCCGTGATTGCGTGGAGACCCTGTAGTGACCACCCTGAAGCCAGACAGCCGAGCAAGTTGAATTGCATAGTGGCCAACTGCGGTGCTCCCTCCATATATTAAAATCTGCGTGAAATGAGTATAGTCTCACGATCAACAATCTTTGGTACGTGAAAGGTGGTGGAGACGTGGAGACGGGGGTGACTGTAGCCAGAAACCTACCCAGGGTTGGCCTGGCACCTGATTTGGGTATTGGACTAGGCCCAGTCGCTTGGGGTGGAACATTGCCTGGATGCAGGTGAGGACGCCAACCGAGACCGTTACTGCCTCCTCATAACTGATAGAATCTGGGATCTTCCAGGTGATCGCCGCATCGGCCTTCACGTATTCAGCAAAGGCGCCCTGGTCCTTGTGGACGCCTGCCCGGTATGAACAATGCCGTGAGTAGTCAAGTTGGCTGAGCGTCCCCGGATTCCTCCTGCTCACCTCCATGAACGATACCCGCAATACGATCCCCAACTTTCAGGTCAAAGCCGGGACCCTGCGTTGGCCCAATCATGATGACTTCGCCCGCATAATCCGCTCCGCAGATTGTTCCAACATCTACGTGGGAGAGAATGAGAGGGGTCGCGACGTGGACTTGGGCGTCGGTAGAGTGGGCTTACTGCAGATGAACCTGAGGTCTGTTTTCAGGGGAGGGTAGGAGAAAGGGGTGTAAGTTAAGTTCGAATGGGTCTCGATAGCGGTATACTCACGTTTCCAGTCTGTCGGGTTTATGGCTATTGTCCTGACTCGAACCAGGATTTCATTATCACCGGGCATCGCAACGGGCACCTGTTGAACCAGCGCTGTGCGATTCTGAATTCTGATCGTCATCAAGGCCTGAGATTAGGGAGGGCGAGTGGGGATGACCCACCGGTTGGGTGACTAGGGCTTTCATGAGAGGCGGCACGCCTGGGGAAGACATGGAAGTGGCAGCGGGAGGAAGCGAGCAAGCGGAAAGGATAATCTCATATTCTTATAAAGAGCGAGTGCGGGAAGGGGAATAATCAAATTTGATATCAACGAGTTTCACCTTGGTGTGTAGGCACGCCGACCCGTAATTACCAAGCCCATTCACACGGGAACTAAAAGTTAGAAATGGTGCGAGCACCCGGCTGTCGGAACCAATAGTTGAAGCTGCCCCACACACGGGAGGACAGAATAAAAACATATGAAGGATCTACTTTCGCCGGTGAAATGAATGTGTAGGAAGGCGGGGAGGACGTTTCATATCGTGGCGGGTATGGCGGCCAAAAAAAGATTGATAATTCTTGCCAGTCTGGATACGCAAGACCAGGTTGGAAAGTTTCGGTTAAGGTGTATGTGATGGGTCGATCGCCAACGAAAAAAGTCGCGTGCTGTCGGGTTTAGCCGTTTTCGATCCGCGTTCCCCATCCGCAGGGACAGGGAAATGACGCGCGCGTGAGATTAAGAGGAGAAGAGGTCCGAGCAAGGAGGGAACGCTGGGGTTTTTTTCTTGATCTCCCCCTGGAATCGACATCATTTCCGAGCGGAAGAAATGTAGAAACGGGAACTATGGCCGATCACTGGGAAGCCACACGTCGCGGATCGTGTTCCTTTGCGGAAAAGGGAAGGTCACCAAATTTCCCTTTCGAACGACAGCGACGGGCTCAGGCCCCTCTCCAATTCATCAGTTACAGGACGTCCATCCACCTTTCATGCCGTACTCGCGGATCAGATCTCGGATCTGCCAAGCAACGACCAGCTCCAGACATGCGGAGGTTATACGACGGGTGGACAAGCTTTCGCTCACGCGTTGACCTCAGGGGACAGTCGATAACACTCTGGCACGTCGCGATAGACGGTCCCGAAATACACCGCTCTCGTGGACGGGGAGGTTCAAGGAGGACGGTGGGTATTTGTACATCCCGCTATGTACAACTCCGCTTCGAGAACCCAGTGGTTAAAGATCTCCACCCGCGGCAAGTTTACTTCCACATCGTCTCACTCCGCCCACCGGACCGACCCCGTCATGTGCGCGGGAACCTTCGACCGGCGAGTAAACCTCGGGAGCATTCGCTCCATTACGTATGGACCGCCATCCCACCTCGGCCAATTCGCCCAGCCGTCAAATTCTCTCCAAGAACAGCTTCTCCTTCCGGCACTTGACGAACGTGTCCACGAGCCGGGCTGCCGGGTCGCAATCTAGTAACGATCTGGGCAGGCGTTGTCTTCTCGAAGGCAACAATGTCGTGTTCATCATCTAATTCTCACGATACAATTTGATCTTCATCACGCATGCGAACCTTCTTCCTCTCTGCTATGCTTTTGGCCCTCACAACGGTCGTAATCTGCGAGCCTGCACCCTCTTGTGTGTCCTATGGCCTGTATCCATCTCGGTCCCCCCTTCTCCTTCCATTCCTCAAGCGACGTCGGAGAATGAAAATATTGGTGTGGCGAATCAGAATCTGACCCGCTTGCCTAGCACCCGGTGTTTTTGCACAACATCCCTCTACTAGACTCTCTGGATGTCTCCGGAATATACGGGGGTGGAGGTACCTTCGCAGAGGCCACAGGCGGTCGACCCAACTCGCAAAGGAGTGACCCTATGCGCCTGATGTCCGTGAGCAGAGGTTTCTTCTCATACAGCGCGCTTAGACTACCCAGGCGACGCCTTGATAAATGCCACCTGTTGCTCTTATTCAACCACAGTGCGTCGAGAACTCAGGGGAAGGACAATTTGACTCGTTATGTCTCAATATTATACGTTTGAGAACAGATGTAAGGGCGGAACGTCGAGCGGCCCTGAACACAGATACGACCGTTCTTCCCGTCAAAGTGTCAAAAAGTAGCCATACGAACAACCCATACCCGGATCATGTCCCGCACGAAATTCGGGGGAGTCCGTACAGAGTCTATCCCTGTGATGCACGCAAGGTCTCTTTGTAGGTCACGAGGGGTGAGGACATACACAAACTCGACAAGAGTCCATTACTTAGCTAACCTCATACTATCCCGACGCGGGATCCTATTCATTCACTTTGTGA
>QFEV01005677.1:0-11481 GCA_003316405.1 Thelephora aurantiotincta
CCCCGCCAGGCCAAAGCTGACCAACGACCCCCGTCCCTTTTTTCCCCTTCGTTTCCGCCCATGGCTGCCTCCCTTCACACGCGCTCACAGGACTCGACCTGGGCGCCAGGCCCAAGCCGTACCCCCTCAGGTTCACCCCTCCCTACCCCCAACTCATCCCAAACGCGCATCAATGATCCACAAGTCAAGGTCAGATCCAGAAAGACCTCCCAGACCGCGCACGATGAAGTTGATCTCATGGATGGAACCGATCCTTGGGGTCAGCAGTGGCATCACCAATCTCCGTATGACGTTGGTCTAACCCGCCAAGGCATGGAAAGCCGCGAGGTATGATTCTCTTCGCCACGTTGAGGACAGGTGTTCATCCCAATCCACCATCTAGAATATGGTCCCTAAACCCCTCGGCCAACAGAACGGTATCCCGCCTCGGACGAGACGAGCGAGCCTCTCTGCAGGTATTGGACGACACAAGACCGTTACACCCTCCCCCCTCTCTCAATCCACGTCCGCTGTACACCTCCAGTCACACCACACTCAAACAATCGATCCCAACACCATCGGTGTTCCTCGCCGACTGAGCAAGCGTCGAAAACCTTTCCAGGGTCTATTCGGCGATAGCATTCAGTCTCAGCCACAGCCGGCCACGAGTCCGACAAACGACGACCCACGTACTTTAGAGAAACAGCCGTCGAAACGCAGCTCCACCAGCGGTTCCCGCCCATCGTTTACCGCTTATCGACCGCTCGTCCGATCACAGACCACCCAAGGCCCAACGGAGAAGAAGGAGAAACGGGGGAGTATTCTCGGGCGGATAGTTCGCAAGTTCAGCATCGTCCGCAAGTCGGATCCGGTTATTGCTACGAGCCGAATAAGCTTCCAAGCCGGGAGGTGGTCACAAACTCAGTCTGCTGAGCCTGCGGACAGGAAATCCGCGAGGACGTCAACCTCTTCACCCGAGAAGAACAGACAAAGTAAGGCTACTACCACTTCTCCGACAACGACAGAACCCGAGACACCAGTAGATTCCCTTGCTCAACGAACAAGTGTGCACGAGGCAGAAACTCGCTCATCAATATCTGTCGATATCGAGGCACCTATGACGCTAGGAAAGCTTACCATCGCGAACCCTGATACTCCTTCCGCCGCGACTACCCCCGCGAAGACTGAGGAACCGCTACCCGCCAACGACGCTGATACCCTTTCACAACATACCTTGCGTCCTGTGGAAACTATCCAATTCCCCCGGTCAGCTCCAGAAGCTCCCAGAGAGCCTACACCCACTCTTCCAGTGCGAGAGAGCCAGATCCGTAACTCTGTGTCTCAGGTACAAGTTCAGTCTAGTCCTAGACCTGAACCAGAAGAGGACGACGATGTTCCACCTCCTGTGCCATCCAAGTCGCCCTTTTTCACAAGGCTCCACCTGGCCTCTATTCCCGCCGAGAGCGTGCTTTCTCTCCCTGGTGTCATCCCGACAATCCCCACTGAGGGTACTCCCTCCATCACCGACTCTCCGGTCGAGGAGCGCTTCGGACCTCATCCACTCCCAATGTCCCCAGATTCCCCTGCAACAGATTGGCGACAGCAATTACCCTCACCCCCTACGCCCACCACTACCCTGACCCGAGTTCCCCCATCTGCGTATACCCCAGAGTTGGTTGACAATTCCCCACTCTCTAGAGCATCGCTCTACGTTAATCCTGGCACCCCATATGTTGTCAGTAGTTCCGTCATCGCTCAGCCACGGACGGCAGAGATCATCAAGGCTCAGCCGGCAGAATCTTCTCAGAGGCCGAAGAACTCCACGTCAATCAGATCTCGCGAGACAGAGACTTTTAGGCTCGTGCGGAGTTATTCTGGCCCTGATCCAGAAAAACAGCAGACAATCTTGGCAGACGGTGCGCATTGGGAAGTCGAAAACGCGAACCAAAAGAGGAGGGACCTGAACGGTTCTTCCCGTCCGTCCAGGTACAAGACTCCCAGTCGCGAAACGAGCGGAGAGGAACGCTATCACGGGAAGAAGGAGAGTGCGGACGACCGCCACCACAGGAGGGAGAGCATGGATGAGCGGAGTCAGAAGAAGGAGACTGGCGAAGAGCGTCACCATCGGAGAGACAGCAGACGTCCCGAGGGTGCGAGAGAGCGCGACCGTGATCGTGAACGCGAAGACCGGAAGAGTAGACGGGAGAGGTCGTCGAGGGACAGCTATCTCCGGCAGGAAAGCAAGGAGAAGCAAAGGTCCTCCCAGTCGATACTACCACCGAGTTCTTCAACCACCCCGACGAGAACCTCGGTAGTTGAGTCGCACCGCCGGTCTGACAACATGAACCCCACGAGAAGGTCGACTGTCTCATCACAACACTCGTTCCCGAGGGAACACGATCACGAGAGAAAAGCTTCGATCAGCTCACGACCAACCTCGGAAGTTCCTTCGACTCAGATGCTCAACGACCTGAGGGCAAGAGAGGCCTGGGAGATGGACAGAATCTGGAAAGGTCGGAGCATGTCGATCAACCAGGAGGGTTCGAACGTCATCGCGAGCCCCATGTCGGTCGGAGCAGACCTCGGCAGGCACGAAGAGCCCTACCACCATCCAACCACCCACGGTTCTAGTAAGACCTACTTCGTCGTACAGGCGCCGACTCAGAGCCAACAGAGTGGGGTTGTTTTCTCCTCGACATCCCCGCCCCAAATGAATGGATCTCAACACAGGATGGCCCCCCCAGAACCCCTACGACCTGCCCAGTATCAATTTCCACCGTTGCCGCAGTCATTGAGAGCCCTAGACGACCCTGCGTCAAAAGAATACTGGGCAAAGTTGGCTGGTGTCTCTGCGGTATCACGTTGACTGGCGGGCGGCGGACGCATTTTCATCATGCACGTCGGTGGAGGAATGGAGAAATGGATTACTCGGACGGATGCCCCTTGAACAAACGCACCAACCTCTTTATTCACTTAATGCTTCATCTCGCGAAACTCTTGACCTGTTTTACCAAACGTTAGGTTCACCCCCTTCATATTGTTAGACCGTTTTTGGGACATGACCCTCTCTGTGCTGTCTTCCGCTTCCCCAAACATCCTTTCCTGCTCTTTCTTGCTCTCATTTATTCCTCCCCTCATTTCTGCTCCTCGTACCCGGTCCAGGATTTTTTTAGTATCACGCACGCTCTACTCATAGTTACCTCTCTCTGCCCACCCTCTACAGTGCTCCCGGACTTGCCTTTTTCCATTCGACTTCAGTAGGCTTTCCATAGTGGTCGTTTGTACGACCCGGCTGACATTTTATCCCCCGCACTTTCTGTTTCTCGTTCAGTGTTGTTTCTGTATTGATAACGATGGCTATCTACATCCCCTCCCCGCCCTGATGGCCCCTTCCATGCCCAGGTTTGTCTTTTTATAATTAACGATGTTAATTGACATGGGTTTGAGAGATGTGCCTCAGACTGCATCGTGGACGCGTGGACCTTGGGGACCCGATTGCCAACCATCGGAGACGAATTGCTGGGGTGAAGGAGTTGTCCCAGGTGCGACCTCGGGCCAACTTGAGCCAGGGGGACTCGTCGTTGGCTACCGGGTCTTGGAGTTCCAGTTCCCTTCTGGCGATTGAATTCCGCAGACCTTACTCGATCGTGCCCAGGAGGCGATCGAGAACCCCCCGGTCTCGTCTCGCCTCAGCTTCACCAACGGTCTGACGATGTGAGATCTATTCGAATTAAGGTTTTTCCGGAAATGTCGTGGTCTTCTTGAGCGGCGGCGAGTGAAAGATGGCTGATCAAAATCCCGCAGTACCTGCGACCTTTTGGGAAAGTGAAGCGGATTCGAAGGTTCTCCAAGATTCCTGATGTGTAAAAAAACGAGGGAGTCGTGAAGGACAGTTATATGTACATGGGGTGACATCAATGTCGTCAGCGTGCTGTCGTGGACGCACGTCAAATGAAGAGAGAGATGGAAGAAGTTAAAACCAGCAAAATATACAACGCGTATGGCGATGGCAGCACATAAGCGAGAGAGTGGGTAGTGATATGAACACGGGGGGAGAGGGACTATAAGAACAGCAAAGCAACAAAGCTGAGAGATCGTGGTCGTAACAGACAACAAAAGATGGGAGAAAGGGGAGGAAAACATGCTCGAACACTTTACTGTCTCTGAGCCTCTTGTGGCGGGAGAGGGAAAGTGATGACGGGATAATCATCCCACTGCCTCTCGCCGTCCAGGAACCTTCTCAGTCTCTGGACTTGCGAGGAGAGATACATGACGATGATTTGCATCTTGATGTCTAGATGGAGTAGAAGGATATCCGAGCACGTCTGGAGAGCTTGCATCCGCGTGGCGACGAACATGTTCCCTTCGAAGCCGAGCTGCTTGAGCGCGTCTATCAGCTCACTGAATTCCGCACACCAGGCCAACACCCCAAGCTACAAGAAAACCATGTGGTTCAGATACGATCACGATGAAAATGGGGAAGGACGGAAACGACGAACCTGTCCGAACTGTTTGTATTTCGAGTACAGGACATTTGTGGCAGACTTGAGGGCAAAGTCGAACATTTCGTTCTGCTCAATAACGTCAGGTTGAGGAATGAATGGTTCGGCGGTGGGAGGGCTCGTCTGAAAAATAAACGCGACAACCGTATGATTAGCAAACTCCACACTCCCGGATAAAATATCGCGCGCACCATCTGAGCGGGAGGAGGAGGGTCCTTGAACCACTCATAGCCGGCGTAGTCCATCTCTTGGCCGATGTCGACGGTTTCCATGGGTTTACCAAAAATATTGAAGGCAGACATTCTGGTGTACTCTTGCGAAAATAGGGAGGCTTCCCTGAGAAGAGTGTTGATGACGGTGTAGAGGATGTGGTGGGGGAGGCGTTGGAAAAATTGATCGTGGGAGGGGTCCTGATTCCTGGGTGGAGGTACGAAAAACTCGTATTTGCGTTCTTGTAAGGGAACTGGATCGGAGATGTGTCCTTGTTGCCCTGCGGGGGGTCGAGATGGTGGTGGGACGGTCGAGGTGGAGGGTTGCGGCGGATCTGGAAGATTCGGATGGGCACGTGCTGATGAGGAAAGCAGGCGCTTGTCGGACCACTATAATGACACTCACAGGTGTGGTAGAAGAGGTCGATGGGAGTCAGCAAAGAAGGGCTGTCGCTCGATGGAGCCGCAAGAAGATCGGGAGCAGATAAAGTCTAGATAAGCGGCATAGCCATCAGCTTGGGTTCAGGCCAATCGCCGCAACGGTGGAACACGCGGGAGCCGCACGCACTCTTGGAAGCGGATCGACGAACAGTAGACCTTCTCGAGGAACTGGACTGTTTTCTGGAGTGAAACTGTTGGACCTCTGCAACAACGAGGGCGAGGATTGGGCGACTACGGTGGGGGATCTGCTTTTCCAAAGACAGGAACGCCGGTCTGTGCTATATCTGTGGGAACGAGAAGATAAATGACGTGAAGGAGTCGAAAGTCTGGATGGGGTATGAAGGATGCGTGTCCTTTCAAATTCCTCCTCTGAGATTAAGGCTGAGTCAGGCGGCGGGACGTATCCGACAGGCACCGGTGGGGGGATAATCAACGGCGGAGGGGATGGAGGCCGCTGAGGTTCAGAACGGTATAGATAGCTTTGAACGTTCCGAGATAACCAGGAAGGTGAATGTGGCGGTAAAGGGGTTCCGGTTAATGAATCGAGTTCGGGGGTGGGACAACCGGACGGAGAACGGGTTAGTGTGAGGGGGTCGACACGTTCGTAAGTGATTCGTGAAGGATGTAGATAACCGGGTTGTGGTGGTACCGCTGTGTCTGATTCTTTCTCCGGTGATTCCGGGTCGGGCTGAACAGTGATAACAGGGACTACCGCAGTCGAGGTCGAGTCCTGGGAGACAGAAGTTTGTTTTGCAAGGAAAGGCGAACAGTCGATTGGCCCCGGTACTACGCAGGGGAGCGGACGGAGTACAGTGACTTGCGAAGGAGCACCGGCCGGTATAGGGTCTAAGGAGTATGTAATGGCTCAAAATCCCGTGTACGTAAACGAGCGACGAGGTAGAGGGACTAACCTCGATCGACACGCTTGGAATTCCGATCGTTCTTGGAACGGCGCGGGAGTTTGAGTGAAGACCTGAGGGATTGGAAGCGACGATAGAATGTGAGGGTGCTTCGCGAATCAGATGGCGCGATAGTAGATGGCGAAGAGGGACGGGTGGAGGGTGGAGATGGGAACTGTGTATTTGGATCCCAGAGTTGAGGGACGGTCTTTTCCTGTGAACGGGGTGTCTGAGATTCTGCTAAGATGGCAAGTTAGCTCGGTCCTTGGGGATGAAGAGAGAGTGCGCACCAGTCGTGAAAGGCGAGTCTGGGAGATGGGAAGGACTCGCGGGAAGATGAGTGGGGGGTTTCGGAAACTCGGAGAGAAGGCTATCGGTAGAGGCAAGTGGAAGGTGAAGCCTAGACCTAGATTGACTCTGTCTCTGGTTGGGTAGCGTGTGCAGAGAGCTTCGCGAATAGGATTTTGAAAGCGGGAGTTCCGGAAGTGTGTGGGAGAGGGACTTGGACCTCGGGTGGTGGAGGCGCGGGTGATCGGGCTTGTGATGGGAGAGCGCAAAAGGAGCAGAGATCTCAGGTATGGCTCTGGGGCTCAAGGGAGAGAGACTTCGAGTGTCAAGAGTGCTGGTTTCGTGGTCGAGGTCTGGCGGTACTTCGTCGTAGGTGATCTCCTCAAAGTCGTCAAAACACGAGTTTCCCTCGTCTGCTTCGAAGACGGAAGAGAGGGGCTCGTTAGTCACCGCGGGTTTGTCATCGGCAGAAGAGCGTTTTGAAGAACGTTTGGTGCCCTTGAGGCTGCGAACGATCCTGGCTGGCAGGATACTCGTCGGGGTATACATCGCAGATGGTATAATGGGAAAGGTGCGCAGGGGAGGCTAGCTCGCTTGCGGCTTAAAGCTGGGAGTGGCAGAAGAAAATGCGGAAGGGGGGTATAGGGAAAAAAAGGGGGGGGAGGGGATGAAATGAAGTGCTCACATTTGAATGAAGGCCTGGGTCGCGCGTTGCAGCGGTGGAGGCTAAACCTGATACTGTAACTTACCGCCGACACCTCGCGGTGTGAAAGAGGATGGGGGGGAGAGAAAAACAGATTCTGTTCGCCCCAAATCCTCCCCGGACGCCTCAAGGCCAAGGCGTGTCCTCCCCTCTGATCCGGAACCATTTCCGGTTCACAATGCCTCTCGCTTATTGACATCCATACGGGGCGACTGCTTCATTTCGCGGCCGGGCACTCACCTCATAGATTCTGATTTTTTTATCTGGGAGTTGGAGAGCCAGCTGCCCCGAGGTCATGGCAGAACGAACATCAGAATGCGCTCATACACTCTCGCATGCGGCCATGATCTCATGTCCCAAGGTTCGGCGATCCTCAAACCCGGACCTCGTTTGGTGCTCAGGTGGTCCCTCCCCCCTGGAAGCGTTCACATCGTCCCTCAAATCCAGGAAATTACCGCTTCTTATCTCTGCAAATGGCCGCGACGGATCTCGTCCAAACCGCTAACCGCTGGCGATGGGCGAAATGACATCTGCCCTGCTTCCGCGTGGTTGTAGGGAACAAAGTCCTAGCCGCTGTTGATCCTGAGCTCTCCTCCGTCCCTCTCCGCTCGGAACATGAACCCATGAAGGATTGGCTTGCGATCCCCATCTACGGCCATTGGGACTACGGTTGTGATTACCGCCTTCGGTCGGATCCAGCTCTTTGACCGAACGATCCCTCGTCTCCGGAGGTTGGGGGCATACCGGACGTTTCCACGCTGGGAACGAATATTTCCTCCCCACGTCTGAAACAGGTGGGCACCTGCCTTCCCAGATCTCGGGTAAGCAAAATCTTACTCAACATCTCCAGCACAATTCGCGAAACCTGTCTCATCGACATCAACGGTGTACCCTTTACGGAGGTGCATCGTGACCTCTGAGGAACGTGCGATGGCGCGGAACTTTCGAGAGATCGGCCGCTTGCGGGACTCTCGGCGTGCATTGAGGACAAAGCACCGTGCAGACCCCCATTCTAGGTCGCGGCAAGTACGTCGGATACCAATTTGAAGGGAAAGGATCGAAAGTTTCAAACACAACTCGCATTGACGTATAACTGGTCATCATACCCGTCTGCCGTCGGTACATGTGAAAGGGATACCATGCGCCCCTGGATCGAAATCTGAGGTGTCAGATACAACGGACATTCTATTCTGCGAAGGATCTGGACGGGAGAGGGGGCGGATTGAAGGTGACGTCAAGTAGGATTTACGCGCGTTGGACGGCTCCGTATGTCGATATCTGTTGACGATGCGGTTCCTGTTCGCCATCGTCCAGATCCAGAAGCGCTGCCTCCCTCTGCCCACCATCCTCAACCAACCTTCTTTCCTCCCCCTGTTCCATGTCACCGACTTTCTTCCTGTGGATAAATCCTGCAAGCTCATTAAAAACCTGCTTCGCTCTCACGATATTCAACGCGAGGGGTGAACTCCGGGTGAGAAAGACCATTGCCGTTGCCCGGACCACCCACCCTCCACCGGTAAGCATCCAGACGATGATGAAACCCCCGAGATTCCCAACCCGCGTGAACATGAATGCCATCTTGTGTTCCAAGAAGGGGTACTCGAGTCCAATGGTCTTGGTCCACGAGCCTTCCCCGAATTGAAATGGTTCCTCAAACCCGCCGCCAATGACACCGCTCAACCCGCCTTCACCGCCGTCACACCAGAGGATGGTACTTCCTGTCTCGTGCGCTCGCTGACGAGCCTGGTTCCACATCATGAGACCAATAGAAGGGTTCCAGGTGCGTGCAGGAGCAAGGATTAGCGCTGGTCTTGATTCGAGTGATAGGAATGATGACGAGAACGCGAAGTCGAGACATATAGATGAAGTTATGGGGATGGGGCGTGTGTAGTCTGGTCCTTCCGCCCAGTCACCTTTTTTTGTCCCTTTGGGTGGGCCGAGTGGGAGTTCATAAGTGCTTGGTTCTTCACTGCCTGGAAGCATCGAGAATGATTCTGCGACTAGAGCACTGATGTGAGCCACGGACCTGTCATCACTAGGTAAAGTACCAACGCACTCGGAACGAGATGTCTTTTGTAATATTGTAAAACCACCTTATCATCAACAAGCAATGCAAACCCGTTTCGCTTGCTGGCCCGTCTATTCCAGGACTCGGGTGCATTCTCCACGAAGCCTATGCCAATGTGGAGCCCTTTGTGGCCTTTGAGTACATCCGTGTAAATCTTCTCGAACGTCCCGTTTCGTTCTGCCTCAGTGTTGAAATTGAGGGCACCTTCTGGCCACAAGACAAGCTTCGCATTTGTCATCTTCCGGGTTTCTGCGATGTAGTCATCTAGGATTGGTGTGTGGGGGACCTGATGTGGAAGATGGGTCTGGGGCAGGGCACACCCCAGAGAGAATGGCGTAGTCACAGTTGTAAAGGTGGGGTTTGGGACCATGGTGGTCCAGAGTGATGGCAGCATGATAGCGATGAGGAATGTTATGTACGCGGATTTGCAATAGAGAGTTGAATGATCTCGAGATATGGGTTGATCGGGATTGTCGGTGTACGGCGTCACCCCGTGGTCCACGTTTCTTGGATCATCCGGGCTTTTGATCAACAGAGCATGTTGGGAGAGTGGAATGGCGATGACTTCGGTGAGTATTACAGACCACGCTGCCACAACAAAGTCGATTCCCCAAGGTCCTATGTATGAGGTAACCCAGTCGTAGGGACCAAGACCAGTTGTAGGGCTGCACGTTAGCAGTCTTCCGATGGGGTTAAACTTTGAGACTATGCCCCATACTGATGCCCAGAAGGCAGGAAATGCGGTGAGTCTAAACCAATTAAACCTATGTTGTTTTCCGATGAGGTGTGCATCAATGTATACAGTTGCAACTGAGAAGGATGATATTATGAATGGGATGAGAGGTGATAGGGCTGTCGACCAGACCGAAGCCTGCAAAGTGTTTGATGTGGCTGAAGCGTATGTGATTGTAGCGCCAGCCGTCATTGCGATCCAAGGGAGTATGAACCCGTTGATTCTTCTGGGGGAGAATTGAGAGTAGAGTTGGATTGCGACCAAAGTCCCGACAACCCCAGCGGCGTTCGGTGATGGGGAGAGGGCAATGGAGGCGAGGGCGGCGGTGGCTATGAACGCCACGACCGAGATTGCGGTATCCATTATGATTGAGAACCTGCCTGGCGTGAATGTGAGGACGGCGACTGAAACAAGAGTGTGAGGGACTGAACTAGTTGCTGTATGCGCTACGTTCGCGGCCGAGATGGGTGCACGAGTTCAGAGTCGCGATCTACTGTGGCTGACCTGGCGCTTGCAGTTTGCCCCCGCCGCGTTTTGTGGCCGGTGTTTGATGCATGATGAGCGCGCTACTGCACCCGGGGTGATCGCAAAGAGACCTGGCGTTGTCCAGACGGCTTTTACTAGAGTGTAGGTGAACAGGATTGCAAAGAGGTCTGGCAGCGTCTCCGATGTGATTCCTGGAGATCAAAGTTAACGTTTAGCGTTCACCGAACAACGTTCAGCGCTTCGGCCCAAGTCACGCAGTCGGATGCAGGCAAGGAAACTGGCGATAGCAACTCGCTTCTCTCCATCTGCAGGGACATCAGGATTCTTATGATATCGATTCCATCAGGTCTGATGTCTGGCTTCGTTCTGGAGAATCGTTCTGGGTTGGGTGTGTTGGACAAGGTGCTGGATCGTGCTCCGGGCGAGGTTCCCGCCTGGTCAATGTCAATATCAATGGCCAATAGCCGCGTTCGCGTTCATCGTGGGTATGGGTCGGAGGACCGTAGGCCAGCCTAGGGCGCGTACCGCCCACGCAGGACTATTCGCAATCTGACATCGCTTCGAGATCGTCAACTTCAGACTGCACTGAGTTTCTCTGAGCTGGTGCTCGTTTCTTTCGCACTCTGACGATGATGCATGGGGGTCGGAACGGCCCACGCTGACGCCTCCTCTTTAAACTTGTCCGCGTTGTTCAGTAGACATCCGGACGCACATGTGTGGTAACTGATTTCCGAATAAGGAAAGTCAAACAGTGCGGCTGTAAACAATCCCAGCCACCTCTCAACTCGCAGCCATTTGATAGCCCGGACGCCGACCCCCTCACGTTTCTCCAATCCGCCTCTTTCGACCTCGACCCTCGCCAGCGACGAGTTATTCACGCCGCGTTCTGCGGTCTTCCCACATTCTTGCTCGCCTTCGGTGTAGGTCCGCCTAGCATTGTGTATGCTTCAGCTCGCTTATTCGGACGATTGCCTACCAGGTCCTCGATGCTGGATTTCTAGCCACTTCTAATCTACCTGTACACCTAACACTTCGACCATCATGACCGTCACGTCCAGGACTTCCCAAGACAGTGTCCAACTGCGCCCCGTCTGGCCCCCGCCTCGCCAACCGTTGCCCCCGCATAGACTCGCAAAGCTGGCCAATGCACTCGGTATTTCGACCCCTCTACCC
>QFEV01005679.1:942-19669 GCA_003316405.1 Thelephora aurantiotincta
CGAAACAAAAAAAAAGAGGAAAGGAGAGTTTAGAGGATGCGCTCACCGTTCCCATTCATGATCTGTGACGTGCATAACGTCGTACGGCTCATAGTTCGCTCTGGGACCTTCCCCTCCTAACCACACGTACAACGCGAACACGGGCTTCGCGTACAGGTCCGGTTGGATCGGGTTCATCGGGGAAGGAGGGAATTTCAAAACCAATTTGAAGTCTATCGAGTTCTCAGATGGCGGTTTCCATTTCAATCTATATGGATAGAACGCAAAAAACGGTGAGAACGTAAAGGTGCGAGAGAAGGGTTAGAGGCGCAATGGAAACCCTCACGTACATGTTCTTGTCTGTCCCTGGCGTGTAAGGTTTCGATACGGACGTGTAGATCAATCCATCGTTCCCGTGCTGTAAGGCAGGGATGTCGACGTCGAAAACCTTTTCGAGGTGATACGAAAAGTTCGTTTCCTTGGCCATTATTCTGAAATATCGATAAATAAATGATGGCGCACGAAAAACCACGGGTAGAGGGAACTGGTTCTCACTGGAAGGGATGCTGATTAATGACCTGAGGGAACTGAGCGAGCATCCGTTGATATGGTCTGTGAAACCAGTCCTTCAGTCGCTGTAACCGTTTGGGAGGAAACTCGTTAAGTCTCGAGGTGTGCGAAACGGTCGAACGTGACACCATACACCATACCGCTTATCCAGTGGCCGGCTCATCACATTCTGGTCGTCGATCACCAGACAGTCGAAACACAGATACCGTAAGGTTTCCTGTCGGAAATCGACTCAAGGGTTGAGTACGTTCCAGCAGAGGGGAGGATCCAAGTCTCCTTGCCTCTTTGGTTTGAGGGTCGACGTCGAGGACCAACTCCCCATCTATCACCGAGTTCCTTAAAGGAACGCGAGGATCTTCATGGTGAGGGAAGTAGAATCCGTCAAGTTGATAGAAGTTGTTGTGCCTGTCCAGCTGGCAATTCCGAACCACCAAAGAGCAAAACACGAGAACCGTACACGGTCAGGATCTGCTGGGATAACCGTAACCCCAACAAAACAAGTACAGACGCACCAAGAACACGTTCTGAGCCTCCCCAATAGTCGAGATGAAAAGCAACACGCGGATGCCGTCCGACTTCTCGCACACCCAATAACTGAACGGAGAAAACACGTCAGGAATGCTTCCTCTTCCTTGTCATATGAGGAGGACGGGAGGATATGAGGTAGGCGACTGACTCTTCGTTGATCAATCTTTGGAGGTCCGCTGTCGTGAA
Organism: Thelephora aurantiotincta; assembly: GCA_003316405.1. Taxonomy (NCBI): domain Eukaryota; kingdom Fungi; phylum Basidiomycota; class Agaricomycetes; order Thelephorales; family Thelephoraceae; genus Thelephora; species Thelephora aurantiotincta. The sequence continues at coordinate 2,206 of QFEV01005679.1, forward strand.
GCTCACGGGTTGTGCACCGGGGAACCGACTACGCGGTGAATCGTCGACACAGGAGTCATCCAGGCGAGAGCAAAGTGACGACACGAGAGTGAATGGAGGTAGAAGCGGAAGCGGAGGAGGCACGTCAGCCTAACACCGGAAATTACAGAGGAACGAGAGACCGGACTTGTTGTTGAGGTGACAGAGCTCGCTCACCACTTTTCTCAGCCATTGGGCTTGGTCTGAACTGCTCGGCACGGGGTGCCCGGGCAGATCAGGGATACTAGGCATCCTGTGGTCGACGGAGGGGAGAGGGTGGCGGAGGGTTCGACGTCGGAGATCGGGTTCGGAAGAGTTCACATGCACACGTCACACCAAAATATGCGGTCAGGAAATCGCTCGAGTAAAATAATACAGCGTCATTCGATTACGGTAGGCGAGGCAAGGAAACTACAAAGGAACACCATCGACACGAGTCTAACGATCCTCAGCCCATTCCTGGAGAAACAAGATGTCGGGATATGATTCGTACACGTGAGACAAGGGGTGTGACTTACGTTTTCCTTCTTAATTTGAGCCTACAAGACAAAAAATGGATGAGAGAGAGAACGTTGTGAAACCACGTAGGGCTACGTACCTCCTCTTCGGGAGTGAAGTCGTTAACGATGTTGAAGAGCTTCCTAATCTCTTCGGGCGTCTTGCCCTTGATCATGTTGGCGACGGTCTTGCACCCAACATCGCTACGTAACGGTATCAGAAAACCGGGCACGCTGCATGTGGGATACTACGTACAGCAAAGGCTTGATGTCAAGATAGTTGGCGGCCAGGATAATCTCAAACAACATCTCCTGATCAACGGTGATAAACTTTTGGTCCCATTCGCCGATATCCGTCGTTCGCTTTCGGTTCTCGTCCGCGTTAGCCTCGTCAGCAGTCGGCAGAGGCTCTCCGCGGTGGTGTTCGCAGTACTCCAGAACCTGCGCGATTAACGTGATCAGTCGACGCGCACTCGGACATGGGCGGCTCGGCGGCGACGAACTTTTTTCAGCACAGACGAGGAGACATTAGGCAACGGAATGGGCTGATCGTTCTCTCCAACATCTAGTAACAAACGCGCAAGTCAGATATGCGATGGCGGGGGGTGGCGACAAGTCGGGTGCTCGCCTTCAAGCATATTTTTTATGAGGACGCTGCGCTCAGCGACTTCCTTGTCTACGACGAATTGCTCGTTGTCGGAGGTGACGAGGAGAACCATGTTTGCTGGGGAAGACTTGGGAGGAGATAAGAGGAGAAGAGGGGAAGAAGATGGAGAGCGGGAATAGCGTTTTCAAGGGGAGTGGTCGCTTTACGTAAGCATCCTCCCCTTTCGCACACCCTCCACCGGAAAATAAAAAGAAATGACTTGGTTCGGCCTCTGGAGAGGGCTGCAGTCTGTCACGACCTCATTCACGGGTGAGCATGACTGGTCCACGTTCTTTCGTTGCACCGAGTCACGGCGCGGAACCCAGGGCTGGGATCGGTCAGGACTGCCACGAAACGCGCTGGTGGCACGGTCAGAAACCATGGGGGGTCCCCTGGAAAACGGTTGGGAGTCAAAAAGTTCTCCGGTCCGTACCCTCTCTTTCGCGCGACGACCCTGGTTTGCTGACAGATTCGGTGCAGACCAGTATGTCATTCCAGGGAACATCATTGTCCGCCAGCGTGGATCACAATTCCATCCCGGCCAACATGTGCGCATTCCATTCCGATCCTACCCGTTCAATTCCCCGTAATCTTTTTTGGTACTTCCATAGGTAAAGATGGGCAGGGATCATACGATCTACGCCACCGCTCCAGGCTTCGTCCGCTTTTACAAGGAGAAATGGATGCGAACAGATCGTAAATTCGTCGGAGTCGTTCTCACCAGGGGGGAAAAGCTTCCCAGAGATGATGCCAACCTTGGTCGCAGCAGGTACTTTGGCCTCGTCGACGTCAACAATACTGCCCCTGGCCCAGAACCTTCAACATAGGACCCCTTTAGCTGGCTACCTACTTGTATCCCATTATAATCGGCCTAATTGAGAAACGACTGCAAACCCGACCATCTCCAGGCTTATTCGAGCCAGTTTTTCATTCGCAAAACACAACTCGGATCCCAACAGGCGCGCTCAATTACTCCTACATCTCGAGTTCCGTTGACGATGTCCCCGACGATATTCCCATGAGTTGATACCGATCTATGAAAGACTAGACGCACTTGGACCTGCGGGGGAATAGGTGAGATCATATCACTTATGTGAATACTCGGGGCCCCACTATTTTTCTAATTGGCGGCGCGTTTGCCTGTGCGGATGACACCTTTGTCATCGAACCATGGAGTGCAAAATTTGCCCTTCCTCACCAGTACGCCGATATTCAACATCCAACATCTGGGCCCATCCGCGAAACCGGACGTACCCCACGCCATTCAGCCCCTCCGACCGATTTTACGGAACGGTTGTATACCTGTGCATTTGCTTCGAACGCCCGACCGGACCCTTCGCTTCCCCTACAGTGATGGGGACAATTTGAATGATGGGACGGCTAGCCGTGCGGTCAGTGTGGCGGCTCGGCGTTCTGAACCCCTTTCATCGCGAATCCATGAGCTTTCCTGCGTTCTGAGTTCCGCCTACCATAACCCCGAATTAAGTTGAAAACGTCCTCCATGTGCTGTACCGCTAGGGGTTCGTCTCACCGTTGGTGGCCGCGCTTTCTGTTTCAACCGCGTATGTTCTCAGGGAAGAAAACGGGGAAGTATATCAAGCTTGGCATGAATGAGAAGTCGTCGGCCCTTTCTCTCGTCTGACACATGTCCTTTGAAACAGAAGTCGAGCATTGGGACACCGAGTGGCGATGCCTGTAATTGTGGCCTCTGAACTCATTCCAAAATCTCGAATCAGGGTTCAAAAGTTCGCGCTGAAAAGTCCTCTGCTCGTCGTCCTCGATATACATGGCGCCAACCCGATAGAACTGCGAACTCTTGTTGAACTGTGTTCCCAGGCCACATGCCTTTGGGCTGACGGCACGTGATGAAATTCACCCCATCTGCCGCGGGCCTTCGCAAACTTCCGACTGATTTGTGGTACAATCTTGTAGCTAAGGAGGACCTGATAGAACATGCGGTTGCGAACAGGTCAAACGTGGATGTTGGTGACGTACGACAGTGCGAACCAAAAGTGGATGATCATGTCGTAGCTGAACGTCGGAAAGAACTGGGTCACCAAGTGTCTGACGAGGAAGGAAAATGGAGTGAATTGTGGCTTGGGACCTCTTGCAGAGAGCACGCGACAGCTTCCGTAATTGACGACAGAAATGTAGCTTCCCTTGTCAAAACATGGTTGACCTTGATAGCAGGAGTTTGCGCTCTTCTCGATCATCAGCAGTGACACAGGAGGAGAAAAAGTCTCGCCGATGCGGTGGCTCTCTACACGTTTGGGCCCATGGCAGAATGATCAAATCAAGACGGTCGACTGGAAGGGTGTAGAAACTTGGGTCCATCTGGCGGAACCAAGCAGGGTCTGCCGGCAGTCGCCGAACAAACACCGAGAGGCAAACTGAGTATTCCATTCCTAGGACTGCAATAGAAACGTCGGCTTCGCCTCCGCGTGTACGGGTACCAACTGGCCACAGCTTATGAGTCCCATAAACATACTTTCGCGGGGCGCAAGAAAGGTTGTTACACTTTGCGCCTACTATGCTTAACGCAATCCACAACTGCATCTCAGAATGTCCGTTTCGACGTTTTCGTATCCATCAATCTGGGAGACCAAAACGTGCCTTCTTATCTTTGCGAACCTGCCGCGAAGTTGATGTAGGTGATAGATCGAAGACGATCCTAGTTGAATAGGTGAAGATGAAGGTAGTATCTGAGTGACGTACATAGGTATGGTGAGGGCCGAGACATAGTAAACGGTGGCGAACTTGAACGTAACCGCAGGCTACATACGATAGCACGAACACGTGGAAACCACCGTGGAATGGCCACATCGCGTCCGAGTAGCAAGAACGGGATCAAGGTCACCAGGCGCCAAGTGATGGTGTAAGCCAGAGTGAAGAACCTCTCGCAAGGATCGGAAGACAGAGCCGTCCTCGAAAGCGAGAGAGTGAGTTTTGTTTCTCATCGCGATTGACTCCACGAATGAAATTCTCGAGGCGGCGAAATGTTGATTGCGCGGTCGCGCGGTCAACGAACTTTCATGAATGGGTCCGTGATGTTTTAATTCTGCTGAGCGAACCGTTAGCCCTCTCCAGCGTGTTGTGTTGTCGCAACGGCCCAATCATAGAAAAAATTGCCAGACGGAGGTGACCGAGTAGAGGGGGGATTCACCGGCACCTAGGTTACCTTGATTAGCGTTCGCATTGCGCGGTCCAGGGCTATTCATAAGGGTCGACTGATCCCAGGCCAGTCGAGGTGGCTCCTCCTGCTGAACCGGAGTTCCAACCTCCAGCGTGCTAGATTAGCAACGTACCATCCATGCCTTCATCCATGTGTGTTCCATTCGAGTGGGGTTGACGGGCAACCTTCGGCGAAATCATAAGACAATTTGTGTGATCAAGTGCTTACTCGGCCAACCATGAGGCCAAGACTACCAAGTCGAGAACCGAGACCAAGAGCACCCCAGAACAGAACTGAACGGCAACGAGACCGGACGGCTCATCACGAGAGGGAATCGAAGCAAGGTCCGCTTCACAGAGTAGCACGAAGGGAAGGCAGTGAACTCGGGCCTAGAGTAGATACGATCCGACCCCGTCTGTCCTTACGTCATCCGAGGGTGGTACCAAGAGGACATCGGCCATTTTGCGTATGGGGAGGAAGTCATCCTCGGAATTAGCCGCCGATCTGATCGATATAACCAAGATCCATTTTTGACCATTCTCGCTTCTTCCGGTCTTCGTCGCTGGGTGACTATCCGTGAGGTTAGGATCGTGTACGTACGCATGCAAACGAACATGCGAGGACTCTCAGGGAAGGTGCAGAGACCCCGACGGCTCGGGAAACGCTGGGAAACTGGCACCCAGGCTTCTACGACGTTCACAGATATGTCTAGTCTTCCGAGCAGTCGCCCACTGACACGCATTTTGACCTCACTGGCAGTTCGCGATGTTGTGCGGCCGCTTGAGCAACTATAAAATGCGGTACCCCATTGCGTCTTGCCTCTCCAGGACACTCTCCTGTGGCCTACTCCTGTATCTCTTTCTACTGCCATGAAGCTCACAGCTCCCTTCGCCCTCCTGATTCCCGTCGTATTGCAGGTGTTCTCTCCTGTTGACGCCGGTCCCGTCGCCGTGTTGCAGGTCTTCTTGCCTACGATTGATGCTGCCCCCGTCGCTGCAGACCCCTGCGCTGCCATCGCGGACAAAGAATTCGTTACCCCTTCCAAAGCGATGGCTTGTCTCACATCGTTCAATTACGACGAGAAAATCAGAGATAACGTTATGTCGAACGTCGAACGGGTCATGGATTTCTTCAGCTTTGAACCCTTCTATGCGAAATCTCCACCTCCCTTTCAAGGGTCGACCGTCAACATCCGGGAGGAGTTTGCCAGAATTCGCAGAACCACGTATCTGGTGAGTCTAATGAACGTCGTGTGCGACTTGGCGATTCACGTCTCTCTAGTCGGACTATGCTTTCAATCGCGACCTTTTCGACGTCTCTTTGAGCTTGAATGATGCTCATACCAGTCAGTAACTTTTTCCATCGAAGTTCACCTCCTGACAAACTACACAGAGTGGTTCCCCAGCTGCTATCTCACCTTTGGAAACATGCTGCCCACCCCTGTCGTTATTCTCTCCAAGGACGGCGAGCAGAACATCTATGTTGATCCGAACGCCGCAGAATTAGCCAGCTCACTCGGCGCCGAGTTCGCTAGTTACTACGATGAGGTTGGATTCGACTTGAAGCGGCTTGCTGGTGCAAGGGTCGTGGAGATTGAGGGCAAGGCTCCATTTGACTATATGGACGATCTCGCCGATACCGAAGCCGGAGATTTCCTTGACCATGGAATACGCGTCAATAGTCTCTTCACCAGCTATCGTGTTGTCGACTCTATTTGGTCCCAGAAGTTTGGGCTTTTTGCCGCCAGAACATTCCCAGATCGAGATAGCCTCGCTATGCGCGTCATCCCGGTCGGCCATGACGAGGCCGAGGGAGTTCATGTTCCGTTCCTCGCCAGGTACACTGGAGATCCATTCGAGGATAAGGCCTCTTAGTATGCATTATTCTCCTCTGCCGAACGTTTCCGGGCTAAATGAGATTCCCCAGCTGGGAGGCCAACTGTGCCGTCACAGGATACACCAACGGTATCGACCGCCTTGAGGGTTCCCTAGAGAACCCCGAGACCGAGGAGATAGTGCCAATTGCTGGAATCAAGGATGTCTTGGGGCCCGCCTCTACCGTCGACCTGCCCTCCGATCTTGTCCCAACGATACCCACTGTCTCGAGCAGCTCAGGCGTGGTCATGTCATACATCTTGCCTGACAAACAAACTGGAGTGGTAAGTAACGTATTCACGAGTCCTCGTCTAGCTCTTCTAACTGATGCCTACAGATATATGTCAGCAGCTTCCTCCCTCATCGCGGGGGAGTCAAGCAATTCCAGTACGATATTGAGGCCGCCGTGAAGGAGTTCACCGAAAAGGGCGTTACAAAGTTGCTCATAGATCTTCACGATAACGGTGGTACGTCTCCAGCCGGCATACTGCCCGAATGTCCCTGAAACGTCAATTAACAGGTGGATACCTCTGCCTTGGTTCTTGGTTGTTCGGCTTCCTTGCCGGTGAGGATGCGGGATACCAGTTAGTAACCGAATTCCTTCTGTCCGATGACCTCTTCACACTGCCACAAGGGGATTTGAAAGCACGATCCGTGCCAACGAATTGTCTAAGAAAATTGTCACTTCGAACATCGAGTTGAGACTCTGCCATGCCGTGACGTTCTTTGCACCGAGTAACTGTGAGTTCCTAGAACATGCTCTTCACGGGGATTTTATTTATCCCTCTATCCGCAGTTGCATTCCTCAACAATACCGTTCACCCCTCCGACTACAACTACGTCGACCCGTCGGCACCGTTCACCGTTAACGGCATTGAGGATCCCACCTCCCAGCGTTTCCACGACACTTGTCAAAGGTCTTATACTGTTCCCATACCAGCAACACCTGCATTCAAACCAGAGTAAGATTTTAAGCAGAGAGGGTCCCCTATTCGCTGACCCTGCGATCACAGAAACATTGCCCTGGTTGGCAACGGAGTCTGTGGTTCGACCTGCGCCATGTTCAGCACTCTCATGTCTGAGAGATTGAAAACAAAGATTGCCGTCTTCGGTGGAAACCCCGATCGACCGATCGAGTATAAGGGTATGGCCGGCAACCAGGTGCTTGACTGGCGAGCCCTTGACTCGGAGATCAAGACCGCAAAGTTGAAGGAAGATCCTCTTGCTCCACCTGACTTGTGAGTTTCGAGGGGTGGTTGTTTGCGTAATGTCTGTCCTTATTCGATCCACAGGATCATCGACGGTAACTTCCGAGTCAACTGGAGAACGGCCTGGAGTTGGACCAACAAGGCGAAGCCCATCGGTCAGTGACATCATTGTACAGGACTGTTCCGGATCTGACCTGGGATTTATCAGCTTACTTGTCGGAGCGGCCTCAATGTGAGATACTCCTCCGTCGTTCCTCCAACTTGATACTGACTCTCTCACAGCTCGCTTCCCTTACACCATTGATACTTACAACGACCCGGAGAACTTGTGGATCTTCGCGTTAGTAGTTCGTTGATTGCTTCCCATGCAGGTTACTCACATTGTCCACCCTCGCAGTGCCTCGAAACTGTTCTCTAGCTGTTAGTGTTAGAGTGTTTATTCATCCACTTTGCGACTGCAGGTTATGAATAGAACGTGTATATCTACGTACTCGTCGAATACACCGAATTCTCCCCTGCTTTCCACTGTCCGACAGTACCAAGGCGATAAAGCCCGCGGGTGAATCGCGACCGCGGCACTGGCCACAGGATCCTTCATTGGTCTCCCTGTGGGTGTAAGACCGTCGCCAACATAATACTAGTAACAGCCTCGCCGGCAAGTGGCAGGGCCCGCGACCGCCCGCCCAGCGAGGATCTCTACTTCCCTTCGCCTGCGTAATATTGGAGCCACCCAATGGCAACCCTTCTGGCACCTTTCTTCACCTCAGCAGGGGCCTGAACTCCTTGCCCTGGGCGGGTCTCAGCCTGTACACTCGAACCCCTTCCTCTCAGCGGGGTGGAAATGCGAACGTGGGTCCCATAAGAGAGTGAAAGAAAAGCCGGGCATAGATTATGGGTAAATTTAAAGGAACCATCGAGCCAAATTCAATACAGTGCCGTTCATTTCACCCGCTTGGAATGTTGACAACGCCTTGGTGTAAGATTAAGGTGATCGGTTTGCGCGACCCTCATGCATGGGTCCACGTTTGGCCTTTCGCGGCTGCTTGTGAAATATGAATGCCTTCGAATCACGTCTCGTCCTGTGGGGTCTTGCCGCCTTCTCCGCCAGTTTGTTGTCGCACAGCTTCAGGGGAAAGGAAATTGTCATTGAGAAGTCAAGGTACAGACCAGACTCGGGTCAGGCCTACTTGATGGCGAGGCGTAAGTACCGTGGGGAAAGGACCGGGTGGTGCCGGGGCTTGTACAAATTCGGGAGAGGTACGTGGCCCTGCAGTGGGGTCCCAACGTTCTCTCTCATCCAATTTTCTTGTCTTGCAGGAAGGAAAATGTAAGTCACCTGCCTCGCCTTGCGCGTGTACGAATCGTATTGTTTCTCCAGGAATAGGCTGAGGATCGTTTGAATTGTGTCGATGGTGTTTCTCGTACTTTCCTTCCCTGGCCCACTGTAATCGAATGACGCCGTATTATTTTACCCGAGCATTTTCTTGACCGTATATTTTGACACGACGTGCCTGCAGTGAACTCTTCCAAACTCAATCTCCGACATTGAACTCTCTGCCACCCTCTCCCCTCCCCTCCGTCGACCACAGGATGCCTCGTATCCCTGATCTGCCTGGGTACCCCGTACCGAGCAGTTCATACCAAGCCCAATGGCTGAGAAAAGTGGTGAGCGGGTTCTGTCACCTCAGCAGCGGGTCCGGCCTCTTGTTCCTTTCTGTCATTTCCGGCATTGGGCCCACGTGCCTCCTCTGCTCTCGTCTCCACCCCCATTCGCTCTCTTTTCGTCACTTTGCTCTCGCCCGCATGGCTTCTGCATCGACGATTCACCGCGTAGTCGGTTCCCTGGCGCACAACTTGTGAGCTTCGCAATGATGGACCTCCAGAGCTTGATCAACGAAGAGTCAGTCGCCCACCTCATCTCTCGTTCTCCTCTTGCAACAAGGAAGAAGACGCGTTCCTGACGTGTTGTCTCCATTCAGTTATCGGGTGTGCGAAAAGTCAGACGGTGTCCGCGTTCTCCTTTCCATCTCGACTATCGAGGAGACTCAGAACGTGTTCTTGGTGTGGCTGTACTTGTTTTGTTTGATTACGGCTACCCCAGTGGTTCCTAACCACGTACAGTCCTCGTGGTTCGAAATTTGCCAACGTGCTACCAGCTGGACAGACACAACAACTCCCGGCTCGACGGATTCTACTTCCCTCACCATAAAGATCTTCGGGTCCCTTTAAGGAGCTCGATGATAGATGGGGAGTTGGTCCTCGACGTCGATCCTCAAACCAAAGGCAAGGAAACCCGGATCCCCCTCCCTCTGCTGGAGCGTACTCAACCCTTGATGGGGGACCGGACAAGAGAGGCGGTTGGGGGGGGGGTATGACTTTAAAGGCCCCTCGAGCTGACAACTTAGACAGATTGACTCGGGGAATTCACAGCCCCGACTCGACGGTATAGTCGCGGATCATTCCTTGACGCAATCACCAGCTGAATCGCACGTTTCAATATTTTCGGGGTACATGTCAGGCCACGTAGGATTTTGTTCCGACCGGTAAGCCCGATAAGCTGCGATTGGGGCGTGTGTTGGGCTCGAACTGATGTCTTGGGTAGATTTACCGGGGAGTTCATAGTCCAGACCAGATGATATGCTTGTAGGTCATTCCTCAACACAATCCGCAGCTCGACCCCAGAATATCCTTTTCAATATTTTCGCATCTACCGATCCGGGAGGCCAAAGCGCGCCTCTGGGTGTTTACGGCCCTGCTACAAAGTCGATGTGGGCGATGCATGGAAGATACTGGTTGGGCGGGTACATCCAAACTTGACGTACATCGGTGCGGTGAAGGGTTGAGACGTGGTAGGTGGTGGAGAACTTGAATGTAACTGCCGGGAACATACGATAGTGCAGACATGGAAGCTACCCAAGGTGGAATGGCCGCACCGCGTCCGAGTATCGTGCGTGTCGTTTAGTCATCATAACTTTGTGACAAGGTGAGAACGGAATCCAGGTCATCAGGCTCCATAGTGGAGAACTTCTCGCAAGGAGAAGACACACAACATCCTGGAGTTTTTAGGGTCTTCACGATAAGACGAGAGCGGATGTTCCTTGTCGAGACACGGCCGTCCTTGAAAGCAGCGTGCCTTTTGGTGTTTGTGCACAAAGTCGATGTGGGCGAGACAGGGAAGATCCACTATTGCGTCCAGGGTAATTCTTTGCCCCCTCGAAAACCCTCAAACACACGGCAAATCCGCGTAGTACCGAGTGCCAGATCGGAGGGTTTGATGATGCTCCGTGAGGTTAGAATCGTGTGAGTACGCACGCGTGCAAACGAATATTCAAGGACTAGTGAAGGGAGGCGCAGAGACCCCGACCGCTTTTTCGGGTCGAGGACAGCGCGGAACTCTGGGAAACTGGCACCCAGGCTTCTACAACGTTTATGGATATGTCCAGTCTTCCGGGCAATCACCCACTGGCACTTCCCAATGTTGCGTGGTTGGTTGAACGACTATAAAATGGGGCGTTCCATTTCGTCTCGCCTCTGGGTCCATGACACTCGCCTGTGACCTACCCCTGCATTTCTTTCTACTACCATGAAGTTCACGGATCCCTTCGCCCTTCTGATTCCTGTTGTGTTGCAGGTGTCCTTGTCCGTTGACGCCACTCCTGTCGCTTCCGACCCCTGCGCTGCCATCGCGGGCAAATCCTTTGTTGTCCCTTCTCAAGCGATGGCTTGTCTCAAATCATTCCCTTACGACGAGAAAGTCAGAGATAACGTTATGTCGAACGTCGAACGGGTCATGGATTTCTTCAGCTTTGAACCCTTCTACGTGAAATCTCCACCTCCCTTTCAAGAGTCGACCGTCAACATCCGGGAGGAGTTTTCCAGAATTCGCGGAACCACGTATCCGGTGAGTCTAATGAACGCCGTGTGTGGCTTGGCAATTTATGTCTCTCTAGTCGGACTATGATTTCAATCGTGACCTTTTCGATGTCTCTTTGAGGTTGAATGATGGTCATACCGGTCAGTAACTTTTTCTATCAAAGTTCACCTCCTGATAAATTACACAGGGTGGTCCCCGTACTGCTACCTCCCTTTTACAAACCTGTTGCCCACCCCTGTCGCCATTCTCTCCATGGACAGCCGGGAGAACATCTATGTTGCTCCGAATGCCATCGAATTGGTCCGCTTACTCGGCCCCGAGTTCGCTACCCACTATGAGAACATTAAGTTTGACTGGAAGCGGCTTGCTGGTGCAAGGATCGTAGAGATCGAGGGCAAGGCTCCGTTTGAGTATATGGACGATCTCGCCACTACCCAAGCCGGAAGATTCCTTGACCATGGAATACGCGTTAACAGTCTTTTCACCGGCTATCGTCTTTTTAGCTCTACCGCCTGGACCTATAAACTTGGCTTTTTTGCCGCCAGAGAATTCCCAGATCAAGACAGCCTCACCATGCGCGTCATCCTGGTCGGCCGTGACGAGCCCGAGGAAATTCAGGTTCCGTTCGTCGCCAGGTACACTGGAGCCCGGTTTGAGGACCAGGCCTCTTAGTATGTATCATCCCCCTCGCCAAAATTCTGCGGACTAAATGAGATTCCTCAGCTGGAAGGTCAACTGTGATGTCAAAGAAAAAACCAACGGTATCGACCGCCGTGAGGTTTCCCTAGAGAACCTCGGGACCGAGGAACAAACGCCCATCACTGGAATCACGGACGTCTCAGAACTCGCTTCTACTGTCGATGTACCCTCCGCTTTTGTCTCGACAATACCACCTGTCTCGGACAACTCAGGCGTGGTCATGTCATATATCTTGCCTGACAAACAAACTGGAGTGGTAAGCAACGCATCAATGAGTCCTCTCTTGGCTCTTCTAACCAAAGCCTCCAGATATATGTCGGTAGCTTCGGCCCTCATCTCAGCAAAGTCGTGCAGTTCCAACGCGATATTGAGGCCGCCGTGGATGAGTTCAAAAAACAGGGCGTTACAAATTTACTCGTAGATCTTCACAATAACGGTGGTGCGTCCCCAGCCGGTATATTTTCCGCATGTCCCTGAAGTGGCAATTAACAGGTGGAAGCTCCTGTCTTGGTAATTGGTTGTTCGGTTTCCTTGCCGGTAAAGCTGCGGGATACCAGTTAGTAACCGAATTCTCCCTGTCCGACGATATTTTCACACTACAACAAGAGGATTTGAAAGCACGATCCGTGCCAACGAATTGACCAAGAAAGTTGTCGCTTCGATCATCAAGTTGGGGCTCGACCGTAGTTGGTCGTATTTTGCACCGGATCGGTGTGAGTTCCTAGAACATGCTCTTCACGGTGATTTTATTTATCCCTCTGTCCGCAGTTGCATTCCTCAACAATACCGTTCACCCTTCCGACTACAACTACGTCGACCCGTCGGTGCCGTTCAACGTTAACGGCATTGAGGATCCCACCTCCCAGCGTTTCCACGATGCTTGTCAAAGGTCTTATACTGTTCCCATACCAGAAAAACCCGCGTTCGAACAAAAGTGAGATTTTAAGCCGAGGGGGACCCCTATTCGCTGACCGTGTGATTGCAGAAACATTGCCCTGGTCGGCAATGGGTACTGTGGTTCGACCTGCGCCATGTTCAGCACTCTCATGTCTGAGAGATTGAAAACAAGGATTGCCGTCTTCGGTGGAAACCCCGATCAACCGATCGAGTATAAGGGTATGGCTGGCAGCCAAATGCTCAACTGGCGAGATCTTGACTCGGAGATCAAGACCGCCAAGTTGAAGGAAGATCCTCTCGCTCCACCTGACTTGTGAGTTTCGAGGGGTCGTTGTTTGCGTAATGTCCGTCCTTATCCGATCCACAGGATCATCCATGGTAACTTCCGAATCAACTGGAGAACGGCCTGGAGTTGGACCAACAAGACAAAACCCATCGGTCAGTGACATCATTGTGCAAGACTGTTCCGGATCTGACCTGGGATTTATCAGCTTATTTGTCGGAGCGGCCTCAATGTGAGATGCTCCTCCGTCGTTCCTCCAAACTATACTGACCCCCTCGCAGTTCGCTTCCCTTACACCATTGATACCTACAACAACCCGCATAACTTGTGGGCCTTTGCGTTAGTAATTTGTTAATTGCACTGCATGTAGGTTACTCACATTGTTCACCCTCGCAGTGCCTCGAAACTGTTCTCTAGCTGTTAGTATTAGAGTGTTTATTCGTCCACTTTGCGGCTGCAGGTTATGAATAGGGCGTGTATATCTACGTACTCATCGAATACACCCAATTCTCCCCCGTTTGTCCGACAATACCAAGGCGATAAAGCCCGCGAAGTGAATCATGACCACGATACTGGTCACAGGATCCTTCCTTGGTCTCCCTATGGCCGCTAAGGATGTCAGTTGCGTACGGTCGGCTCACCATGTGTGGCCGAGTCATCACACCACCACTGTGTGGTTCGCTCGTCACGCAGGTAGACTTTGATATGTAACGGTGGAGGGCAGGCAGGGTGTTGCGAGGCGAAATAAGAGAAGTAAACGGGCCACTACTACGGCTCTCACCTTACGGGCTCCCACAGTCAACTTACTGCTCACACGTTTCCCCCCGGTCACACCAGGGCTATTCATAGACTCTACTGATCCAAAGCTGGTCGAGGCGGCTCCCCCTGCTGAACCGGGGTCCTAACCTCCAGCGTCCTGATTTTGCAACGTATCGTGCGGTGTCACCATCCATGTGCGTTCCGCCGAAGTGAAGTTGACGGGGGAACCACTATCGGAAGGATTAGCGAAACCATGAAACAGCCCATGTGTAACCCGACCAAGCACGAGATCTCAACATCCGCGGCACTCGCGTCGATCCCAGTGTAATCAACGCACGACGTCTTGTCTCGTTGACCAGCGTAGCGCGCACGGGGGAGTTACGCGTGAAGGTGATCTTGGTGTTCATCTCGAAAGTCCAAAGCCGTATGAAAATGTTAAGGGGCGAGATATGAAGACATCCTCCTCCTTAGATGGTGGATACGTATGAGCACAACACATGGCGGACTGTAGATCGAGCGTGGGTGATCCAACTGAAGTGGTCCGGGGTGTCGATCACCATGATAGAAGAGTATAGGTCGTCGTAGTAGTCTGCGACGATGGGGAAATCAAGGAACGGGTGTAATGTGGAGAAATTGGGAGGAGAGCCTCAGCCGTAGCCGGACCTGGTTAGCGGTGCTGTCAGTACGGGGGGACTACTGGGCGCCAGCTTATATGGATAGTTCGTGGGTGAATGGCCCCAGGTAAGGGAGTCTTCTTTCACGGTCCTGTGTTGTCGATGTCAACAAATGGCGGCCGAAGCGATACGAGGGGGACGGGTAAATTGTGACGTTGGAGTCGGGTGCAGGACGATCGGTTCAGACAGAACCAGAGCCGGGCGCAGAGCTTAGGGGCGGCACCGGGGTAGCATTTGTTCCGCCTGCCTGCCTGTCATCGCTAACAGAAAGGTATCAGGTCAAGACACCGAGCTGCAAGTAACAGTTGCCGTTCTTGAGCAGGGTCTTTGTCGCTCACTCGGTACAGCATCACGTTGAGCAGTTCCGGGGGTCCATGGCCCACCGTCGTTCCTTGTGATGATACGGATGAGGGCACTTGCCCATGATTCTCCCAACAGATCGTCGACACCCGAGGATCCGAGCGGACGGCCGGAGGGTCGCCGTGGGATTTTTTTTCGTCTACCTCATCACGCGCCCACGGCCATCGCCTTGAATGGCCCCGCTGTTCGTCCAATAGGCTGCGATTCAATGCCGCTCATGGTATTAGGGTTCGGATTCTTCCTTGTCCGCCTGGCTGCAACGTCTTCTCGTACCACCACGACTCCGAACCCATGTATGCTACCGCCAGACAACAAAAACGCCAAGAAAATATCGTCTCCTCGTTGAACGCGGCGATTGCGACCCTGGATATCGCGGAGAATGTCTCGAGCATCACCCCGGCCAGGGCCGCTTTCTCTGTCGTCAAGGAGATCCTTGCGATCGTCAAGGTGGAGTTCCTTTTATTTCGTGTCGACAGATCATGGGCTGAAACGGGGATAGGACACCATGGCGAACGACGAAGACTACGTTGACCTCGGACTGACCTGCGCAAATGTTTGCGCCGCCCTGGATCGGGGATTAAGTGGGAAGCGGCTAGCAGAATTGAACACCTCCGTCCGCGAGGCGATAGAGCGATTGACAGTGTAAGTTGAATCTTGCGGTGGTCAGCTCGGAATAATCCGCTGACGATGGTCTTGATGTGATTCCAGGACTGTCCTGGGGATCCGGCAGGGTATCACTCAGCAGGGCAAACGAGGCGCGGTCTCTCGGCTGTTTCATTCGAGGAGCGACAAGGAGAAAATTTCTGCCTGGAAGTTGGACCTCAGCGGGGCCCTCCTTGTCTTCAATGTGAGTTGTGCTGTCCATGCACGACCGCCGCTAAGCGCAGGCTTCCAGACCGAACTTGCAATCAATACCCACGTGGTAGTTTCCGACGTCCATCAAGGCGTTGTGGACACCCACATAGTCGTCGCCGACATTCGTCAAGATGTTAAGGATACCCACACTGCCGTTGCTGACATTCATCAAGACGTTGTGGATACCCGCTCTGTCGTTGCCGGCGTCCATCATGACGTTAAAGACACACGCGCTGTCGTATCCACCACTCACACAGTCGTCTCAAACATTCATCAGGGCGTTTCCGAGCTTCAGACGAACTTTGCAAACACCCAAACAATTGTCACCGACATCTATCGCACACTCGTGAAGAACCAGGATGGGGCTAACGGTAAAACTCAGTCGGTGAGTGTTGCGAGCATTTGTACCTACCGAGTGAGCGCTGACTACCACATAGGTTCAAACAAGGTCGGAAGCTTCGCTTATCAACGAATCCAGTCCCTTATATCTTCACATAGCATATCTGGGGAATCTCCGCCCCCACCACCGAGAGCATTCTTCGGGCGTAGCGACTTGATCGAGAAGGTCGTCGATCTCGTTCACGGTCTCACCCCAGTCGCTCTTATTGGGGCCGGCGGGATTGGGAAGACATCGGTTGCCCTGACTGTGCTCCACAGCGATCAGATCAAGCAACGCTTTGGCGAAAACCGTCGATTCATCCGCTGTGACCAGTTCTCGGCCTCTCTCGTTCACTTCCTTGGTCGGCTATCGAGTGTCATCGGTGCAGGGATCAAGAACCCCGAGGATCTGGCCCCCCTCCGCCCATACCTTTCCTCTAGGGAGATGGTGATAGTCCTCGATAACGCTGAATCTGTACTTGATCCACAGGGAGCTGACAATGGGAGGATCTACGCCGTGGTAGAGGAGCTGAGCCAGTTCACCAACATTTCCCTTCTTGTCACCTCTCGCCTTTCAGCTGTCCCTCCCGACTGTAAGATTCTCAACGTCCCGGTGTTGCCGATCGAGGCCGCACGTGACACCTTTTATCGCGTCTACGAGGGCGGCAAACAGTCTGGTCAAGTCGACAACATCTTGAAACAACTCGACTTCCACCCACTCTCAATTACATTACTCGCCACAGTTGCGCATCAGAATCAGTGGGATACGATCCGATTGGCTGAGGAATGGGAGCGATGGCGGACTGGTGTGCTGCAGACGATGCATAACAAAAGTCTCGCTGCCACAATCGAACTTTCGCTCGCTTCGCCGACGTTCCAGGAACTTGGGCCCGACGCACGAGAGCTTCTCGGTGTCATCGCCTTCTTCCCTCGGGGTGTCAACGAGAAAAATCTCGACTGGTTGTTTCCTACGGTTTCGAACAGAACGAACATCAACAAATTCTGCGTCCTCTCCCTGACATATCGGAGCGATGGGTTCGTTACGATGCTTGCGCCGCTCCGAGACCATCTTCGTCTCAAAGACCCCAAGTCATCTCCACTCCTTCGCACAACCAAGGAAAAGTACCTCGCCCGCCTGTCGATCGATCTTGATCCTGACAAGCCGGGATTTAAAGAGGCGCAATGGATCACGTCGGAGGATGTAAATGTCGAACACTTGCTCGATGTCTTCACGGAGACCGACGCGGACTCGGGCGATGCGTGGAATGCC